>JABSTT010000133.1:0-40001 GCA_013339685.2 Hyalomma asiaticum
AAACCGTACACCACTGATTGCTGCATACTGTGGCTCGCAACGATGAAGTTCGGCCAAGCCCTAAATGTTCCCAGTGTCTTCACACCTAGCTAATTAAAGTAATACTGGACGCAGTGCAGAGCGTGTGCCTGTGAAACCAGCGCCAGCGTCTGTTGAGCTGCTTCCAGTGTGTTCCGCACTCGTGCCAGTGTGCAGCCTCGCAGTGTACAGGCTTCTCCAGCGTGCCCCTCACTGGTACCAGTGACATTCCAGCTATGCTAACTTGTCCCAGTATAATACCAGCGCACACCAGTGCAAGCCGGCGCTGCCGGCGTCCCAGTGTGTACCGCCCAGTGAAATGTCATCGTCTCCTGCGCTCCCAGTACGGAAAACGCACTGGAAATGCCCGGGGTGCGCTTGTTTTCCCAATAGGAACAGGAATATTAGGAGAATATCGAGAAATAACGAAGAATAACAGGATTCCGACATCCGTCAACTGCCTCCACTCCCTCTGGGAGACTGGGCTGCGCTGCGTGACGTTCAAAGACCAGTTCTTGGCCGTCCAGCGTGCCGAGGACGCCGCCAGGGACCAAAAATCCCTGGCTGTCGCCTGAGTGGGGTATGCAGCTCGCCCCTTAAACTCTCATCAATAAAGTTGTGCCCTCCTCCTCGAAGGAAGCGATATATTCAGAGCAGTTCAAGGGAAACAACGACTAGTTACTACTAATGAGTTAGCCAATAATGAAAGCCACGACTGCACTGGCACCACGGACGGTCGAAACGCCCTCCGAGTGCTCTAGAGTAAACCCAAATCGTAGCACTGTTGCTACTGCGAGACGCAGTCCACACACGGGCGTTCACATACTCGCAGACAAGGGTAATCCAGATGACATAGTACATAGTCTTCGCAGTGCCTCATCTTCGCGAAACCCTCTGCTTGAAAATGTGAATCGATACGAATGCGAAATTCAAACGACCCAGAAACAGCGGTCCCGAATGAATGCCTAGATACATGTGGCCCAAACATGTGCCCAATGGTATAGGCGAAAATGTAAGACAGCGAAATAGCGAAGTGCACAAAGCAAGCTACAAGCACGGCGCAGCGTCACTTTAAACGTTCCATGTCACGCAGGCCCGTACTCAGCAAAGTGCACTGCGGGGATCGCCGACTTTATAAGGATAACGTAAACACAAACAACGAGTGCTGTAATTACTGAGAACCAATAATAGCGGAGTTATCGTAACGTGTTTTCGTTCTCGGTCACTTTCTTTTCTTAAACGCCTTGACCCAAAGCACGAAGAATGGAACACACGTTCCGCGCTTCATTAACGCCATTCCAGCAGTCGAAGCAGGAAACCGCGCTGTGTCGGCGTAGCGTGAACAGGCATTCGCCAAATGTCAACCAATTTTCTGCAGCGCCAGAACAATGAGAGCTATAGACAAAATGGCTTAAAAACGCTGAACTGCTTACGTGCTTCCTTTGGAACCGAATGAGCGTACGGGGGACCGTATCCTTCCTTTGAATTTGCACAGAGAGGAGGCTGAATAGCGTGCCGAGGCAAACACTTTGCGAAGGCGTTGCAGCTCGTGTCATTCCCGAGCACCCACTATTCGTAAACTGCTACGACCTCGGAAGTGCGCTGTAGTTCGCCTTCACCGCGCATGCGTAAATCCGCCAAAACCGACCAAGTAAGCGAGAATGCGTTATCTGAGATAATCTTGGGCAAGCAGCGCATGATCGTCCGGCAAGATCGGACATCCGTCGAACCGGAGACAAAAGCGCTAAAGCCTCCGACGTTCACGGCGCGAGCCGGCACTTTTTCCGTCAAGTCACGTCGGCGATACTACGTCAGGAGCAAATCCGCCTGCCTTATAGTGCAACCGTCTCCAACGAGACGCGGCCCGAAGCAGCGGCCGCAGCCAAAGCAGCCCATAATAATCGCCAAGCGCGATTCGCGGGAAGGAGCCATATTGCCCCGGCGCCTGCGCGAAAGTGCGCGGCTACTCTGTTTAACGAAGGCAAAAGCTCTTCCTAGATATCGCAGGGCAATAATGAAAGAACTTATGAGAGGACTTACTGGAAGATCTGCATGTATTAGCAGGATGCTCACGGTTAAGGATACGGACGAAGCGAAGACTGGACACAGCGTTCACTTACAAAGATGTATTTAATGAGCCGCATCGGGGGGGGGGTTCTTAGGAAGGAAGAGACGCTAATTTCTGTCTCCCATACACTGCTAAGCGCCTTAGGGGAAGGGAGAAGTGGGAGGAAAAGAGAAGATAGAAGTTTTAACAAGGGCAGAGGCCCGGACGTCGCATTGCGGTCAGCAGCCTGTCGGCAGGGGTAGAGGCGGCGAGGGTCCCGTACTCAGAGGCTTCAATACCCGTCATCGTCCAGGAACTCCACCAGGCTCCGGAGTGCTGGTAGATGGGGGCGAGACGGGAAGAGGAAGTGTTGCAGTGTGGTGGCAGGGAGACCATGTCTCTTGTAGGCTGTGAGGACCCTTGAGCGTTCCTCTGCCAGTCCAGGGCACTCACAATCGGAAAAACAAAGTGCATTGAGCGGCGTACGCAGGCGCATTGGCTTTTCTGCATCTTTAAGACAAAATAACAGAGAAGATATGAGAAAAGAGGACGGAGCAAAAGAATACAGCCCTTGAAGTGCTACACACTGTTACGTATAGAGTCACGCCTCTGCACTTTTTTTCAGAAAATTAAATGTCTTTTTTATCGATACATCGACGGAACCTATGCTTCCGCATGATCTGGCAATTTTGACGACTTCTATGATCTCGGCGGTACTTCTATTGCTGCTCGTGCCAACGGTGTCCAGCACGGTATCCAGTATTCGCTGCTTTGCTTAGTCCGTGTCCTTAACTGTGCGCTTAACGTTAAGACATGCAATTAATGGCGCCAATCGAAAAGCACTGTTTCCTCTCTCTATCTCTGTCGCTCGCCCTGAGTGTGTGTGTGTCGCGCGCTTCGGGCCTGGCAGCGGTGCGCAGGTCGCATTTTCGGTGCAGGTCACATTCCAGATGCCCGTGTACCGCACGTTGTGACAGAATTTTACAGGGTACCAGGCTGTCTATTTTGCGGAGCCCTCCATTACAGCTCGCCGTATACTATCGCGGCTTGCGCACGTGTGCAACCTCAGTAATTATTACTGACTGCCACTTCCCAGTTAAACGCACTAGAAGAAAAAGGCATTTGCCAGTAAGTTGCAGTAAGAAAGTGCCCTCAACATTATTATACCACCGCACCCCAAGTGGGTGGAGTAGAATAGCGAACGAAGTCTTACCAAACGCAAAGGCAGGTGCACGTCATTTTACAGCGAAGTCATTAGAACTACAAGAGAGGAGTGTTACTGTTAGGGCGCCAACACATTGCGTGGACAAAGAAGCTCGCGAGGAAGTTAACAACCACACAGCGGGCGATGGAACGAAAAATGACAGGCATTACATTAAGAGATAGGAAGACAACCGAGTGGTTCAGGCAATAGAGAGGGATAGCCGACATAATAATCGACGTTAAAAAATGGACATGCGCAGGCCGCGCCATGAGAAGGTTAGATAATCGATGGACAGTTAGAACGACGAAATAGATAGCAAGGGAGGGGAACTGTAGCCGTGGACGACAGAGAGTAAAAGAGGGGGCACCTGGGGGGGGGGGGGGAGTAAGCAATTCTGAAATTCGCAGGCATCAAATGGGGAATGAGCTCGCGCAGGACCAGACAAAACAGAGTGTATTTGGAGAGGCCTTCGTCATGCAGTGTGCGTAAGATAGGCAGATTATTATTGAATGCGAAGCATTTCTAAGCGAACTTCGGCGACTTTGAGCGTATCTATCTATCTAGCCGCTTACGACTTCGTGTTCTGCGGGCTGTTTTGGACGTATACGAAAATTAGTATGCAACAACGTGACTGCTTGACGAACCTAAGTGACAGGTCATAACACAAAAATGATCAGATGCATGTCATGAGCGGCATGATTTACGTGCCACGGTCCTGGTGCTCTTGCGGCCGTTTCGTTAACTTTTATTTATATACCAAAATTTGTATGGCGAGACAATAATTATGACGATCATGGTCAGCACGTTTTAAGAACATGAATATCGTGACATACATGTCATGAGAGGCATGGTTTACTTGCCACACTCTTGGTGCTCTTGCGGCCGTTTCCTTAACTTCATATTGGAACAACTGTACTGCCGCGGGTATGTGCCAACGCACACAAAGTTGAAGTTGAACGCGCTTGCACGCTGATCGCGGCGACGAAGAAGACGTTCTGTTCTCCTTTTGAACGACGGATACAGTCTATTTTCTTGTGCTGCTTCGCATCCTCGTTAATAACGCGTCGTTACAATATGTACGAAAATCGGTATAGCGAGACAACACTGCAGACCCATTTTACGTTCATGATGCGTACTCCGCGTTTCCTCGATTCCCACTGCTCGCGGCATCTGCCATTATTATTATTATTATTATTATTATTATTATTATTATTATTATTATTATTATTTCGTGGACAGGAAAAACATTGATCGGCGCTTCAAAGAACTATTATTATAACGTAAATAATGCAGGTCCCAGGGCATTGGAAACTTCATAAGATGGCTTATATCGCCCCTGCGAAAATGTCTTACGAAAGAGGCATTGGCGAGTAGAAGTGAACCCGAGTCTAGGATATGTGAGCTCTGGATGTATAAACTGACTTTCCTACGCACAGTGAAGCCTACTCATAAAGATGCGATGCAAGCGGCGCTGGATAACATCGATGCGAGTTTAAGCGTCGAAAGCCTTCGTCTGTATTATCGTTCTGACTTCATTCAGTGCGCGATAAAGAATAGTCGTACGACACTACTACTAATAATATCTATATTGTCACAGGGGTAGAGAATTATGTAGACTGTATTTACTAAGGTACAGATGCAGCGAATCGAGAAAACGATGATGATGATGACGATGATGATGATGATGAATAATATATGGCGCTTACCCACTTCGGGGAACTGGCCAAGACCTGATATGCTTAAGTTTTAGGTTGTCATTGTGCAAATACACCTAAATTATGTATAAAAAAGAATAATAAATAATGATAAATGAGAGAAAAGGAAAGCAGAGACAAAGGAAAAAAGAACTACGTATGCTGTTTGTGCACTTGTAAAGGCTGTAGAGTACTCAACTGAAAGTCAAATTCAAGAAAAGTGCTTTTTCCAAGCCAAAGTCGTGTTCCTCGGAAGGGTCTTTGACAGGTCTGCAATAAACACAAAGTGGGATTCGGTGGACCGGATTACAAAGTTGGTGAAGCCATATGATGTCCATTCTCTGCAAGTTTTCCTCTGCCTAGCTGGACGTTACAGGCCTTTCATGATGCGTTATTCGGTGAATACCAGACGTTCTCACACGTCTGATGCAAAAATACGTACATTTCCAGTGGAATCAAGAGTATGAAAGAGCCTATAACGAACTTGTGCAGCTGATATCACATCCTATTCTTCGCATACCGGACTTTTATATGTCTTTCGTGCTAAATACCGATGCGTCGCACTATGTATGCAAAAGGTGCAGTTCTCCATCAGAAGCCGTTACAAGGTGACCATCACAAGCACCACGTTGTCTGTTGACTATTCAAGTGAACTATACAACCACGGAAAAAGAAGCTTCTGGGTGTTCTTAACGCGGTGCAGTATTTTCGAACATACCGGGAAGCAGCGAAATTTACACTATTTAGTGACCATCAAGTTTTCACTCAACTTCGAAACATGGCACCTCCAAAGGGGCGAAGTGATATGTTGTTAAACTACATAGAACAATTTGATTTTGATATATCACATCGACCTGGTCCGTTGCTGAGAGATGCTGATGCACAGTCCAGTCTACTTGTTCACGAGACAAGAATGCCCTGAAGAGATAAATTACGCGACGTTATGCAAAGAAACTCAGGAAATGAGCTTCATTGGCTGGAGGTATCACGTTACACCTACACCGGTCCGCAAAGTACTTCTGTAGCAGGGTAGCCCCTAGAATAGCGAGGACACGACACTTTCAAGCTCACCTACCAGCTCCTCAAAAGGTTTACTCGGCCATGCATAAAGGACGATGTGAGGAACTACATCCATTCAAGCCATCTTGGTCAAGTGAACAAAGTGATGTTCAAGCAGGCAAAAGACTTAATATTAACGGCAAAATACTCCAGTAACCCATTCGAAATCATACATTTGTACTTCGCAGAATTGAAAAAGAAGAGTGAGGGCACCAGAAAAACACAGGCATTTTTACTCAGCGTGGACGACTGCACAAGAATGGGCGTGGCCAAGCCAGGGAAAGAAGACACCAACAAACATTATTGCTTTTCTTGAAAGTCAATGCTTCAAGAGTACAAAGACGATATTTTGCGACAGTGGTCCTGTCTTTCGAAGTGCCAGATTAGAAAAGTGGCACTAGATTGTGAGATGAGCTTCAAGTTTTGCTCACAATACCAACCTGCAGCAAACTGAACGCACCATTCGAGATATCAAACAGTACATGAAACAGTAACCCAGATTTTCAGGCGGATGGAAGTGCTGCCTTGATGCTGCCACCAGGCATCACAACCGCTTTTACACTAGCGGTTTAGGATGCAGTCCACATTCTGCTGCCGCTGGAGTTGCGCCTTCATTACCTGCAGACCGTGAACTTGGCCTGCTGGAGAGACTATCCCTAAAGGATGCCAAGAAGACTGAGTGCGAGGCAGACGCTTACAGACAACGCATGAAAAGGAACGACAAGAAACACGACACGACATACCAGATATAAAAGTGGACGATTGCCTTCGAATTCCGAAAGGAAATTCGGACTGTGAATGACAACTTTTATGGACCATTTCCTGTTGTAAAACAGCATCCCAGAATGGTTTTCTCAAGATTGTTTGGTATGTATGATGTTCTTGCTAAACCTTGTGCGCCTCCATTGGAAATGCTTTCAGATTTTACACCAAGAGTTATGAGCAAAAGAAGTTGACGAGGGTGGAGCGGACTCTAATAAACGCATGAAAGAAGAAGAGGAACGCGAGAGAAGATGAAGAGTTTCTGGAGCGGGCAGAAGAAAAAATCACAGCATATCCACTAGGTGAATGATGATGAGTGGGCGAAGCTGCGGAGGTTCATCGGTAAACCATGAATTCTGCCCAGAACATCATCAACGACGTGACATCGTGCGCGTTTATACTAAAGGGTCGATGAGAGGTTTGGTGACTTGCAGCTCACTTTAATTTTACATGTACGCTGTGAATTTTCATTGTTTAATCACGCACAGGAGAAATCGCACACAGGCACTACCTTGGAGGTCAAAATCCAAATTCCAAGTCAAATCCAAATCCAAGTCAAATCCAAATCCAAAGTCAAAATCCAAATCCAAGTCAAATTTAGTTAAAGCGCACGCTGCGAATCCTTATGGTTCAACTTCGCATAGAGAAATCTCCCACTGGCACTGCATTGCAGGTCAATATCCAGTGCCTGTATATATGGGGTGACCGGCTAACCGTTGTGCAGCGCGAGCAGTCGGTTTTAACGCAATAGCGTTAGAGAGCTCGTTCCGCAGAAATACCACCGTCGGTGTCGGCGTCTCCACGCGTCTCTTGTGAGCGAAAAAGAAAATCGTAGCGAAAAATAACACCTCCGAAAATGGACAACTATGTCCATCTAGCGGAAGACACATCAAACAATGTCTCGTCTACCATGGCCTCCGATACGGCGTGCGCGCCCTCCATCTCTGAGGCCATGCGACTACAGCAGAGCCTATATGCGGTCTCGTGCAATGCTCTGGATCCACTGTTTTAGCATTTCGTTCTCACGACACCATTAAACAAGTGAATTACTGCAGTTCCCATTTCACCGACCATAAGGCGATGCTTGTTTCGGTTGGCCGGAAAAGGTCTCCAGAAGAACAAATCGAACAGCTGCCAGATAGTTAACGCACGAAGGACGACAGAATGTGACCATTTACGAATAAAAGTGTCACGCCTACGCGCAGTTCATAATACAGGAGCATGTGACTACATCAATGTACAAAATTTTCATGAAGTTGATATAAAAGTGCAGGTAAATAGAGCGAAAACCTCTACCATTACTATAGATACGTCGCGCGCGCGTGTCTGTGTCTGTGCGTGTGTGCGTGTGTAACAACACACATTAATAAGTAGGCACTGAGTGTCTGAAGTGCACACTTGGGGCCGGATTTCGCTATCGCGCTCAACTCTTAAAGGCGAAGCTTGAGGGTCCCCCAATATTTTTCACACGGAAATGTTTTATGCCGGGGTCCACCAAGACATCAGTGACGTACTTCCTGTTACGGAAGTGGATATTTGAAGAAATGAACTCGCATTCGCTCTGAAAATATTCCACCAAGATGGAATGAAACCCACCTTCAACCGAGATTGGACGAAAGGAGCTGGATGCTCTACCAATACACTAACGTAACACCTCTCGTACAGGGAACATATTGGCCTTATATGTTCACTATAGCCTTTAGAAGTTGCATGTAACTGTCGTCTGGTTAAAGTGAAGGTATTTAGTACAATCATACTTGCGGAAGAGAGCGCGGAAAATTTCAGAAGGGTAAGTGTGGACAGGAAAGACGCTTACAGTAGTACAATGCACTATGCTGTTTAACAAGCAAAATTACTCTTAAATTAACATCACTTCCCTGATGTTCCACTCTTAGTTCGCTTAGGTTCGCTACGGTGCGCCATCTAGGAACGATAGATTCAGCGGAGCAGACTGTCGTGCTGATTCAAGCCGGCAGTCAGCGCCTCGGTGCTGTACGCGTCATGACCGCCGCGGATGTGGCGGCGTCGTGATGAGCATTCCAGGAGCAAAGTACGAACGCGGCCGCTAGAAAATTTGCCTTGTGCGACCATGTTATTGAGTTGCGATGCATACTGATGCAGGATTGCAAAGACGGCCATAGAGAAGCACACGATTGCCCTTTCGTTGCAGTGGGCTGTGTTTTAAATATTGGTGACGCCTTGAAAGAGAAACCGCTCGGTTTCTCTTTCATGGCTTCACCATTATTTGCGTATGATGCTACCTCATTTTCGAAATGTTGGAGTAAAGGATGCAATGGAAACTAACACAGCTTTATCGCTAAAAGTTCGCAGGACCGACGGCCGATAAATATTATCGTGCATGCACGTCTTTATCGCTAAAATTCGCAGGACCGACGGCCGATAAATATTATCGCGCATGCACGTGATATCAGAATCCTTACCCGGGCACCTTATGGGCATCTTTGATTGTGATATGTACTTACTATGAGTGCTGAGATGGTTTCATTTGCAGTACATGATGGTGCATGGATCGTTTGATTTATAGGGAGAGCTCTAATCGCTCTCCCAACTTTAGGGAACGTGCCCTCAATCGTTCAAACCCTCTATTTTTTTCAGTGCCTGGGCGAACGCGCTCCTCTGGCCGTCGAGCGCGCGCTCCGCCTCCGCTCGCCGCTACCGCGTGGCGGCGCTGTGCGAGTACACCATGGCTATATATCGAGAAAATACATCGAAATACATCAATATATCGAGAAAATACAGTTTTCATAGAATGGGAAGGAATCAGTAGCAGAGAGAACGTTGATATTAGCAAGGGGCTGAGACAGGGATGTCCTTTGTCGCCGCTGTTATTCATGCTGTACATGGTTAGAATGGAAAAAGCGCTAGGAGATAGCAACATTGGTTTTAATCTGTCACACAAACAGGGCGGCGTGATGATTGAGCAGACGCTTCCGGGTTTATTTTATGCTGGTGATATTGTCTTATTCGCGGACAGTCGAGATGATATACATCGGCTGTTGAATATATGCGGGAAGGAAGGCGAGGCTCTAGGACTAGGATTTGGTGTAACAAAATGCGGACTGATGGTATTCAATGATCCCAACGGCCAGGCGGTATCCATACAGGGCCAAGAAATACCGAGAGTAAGCGAATACAAGTACCTTGGCGTATGGGTAAATGAGGATGATAGATACATGAAGGTACACGAAAAAGCCTTGGCAGCAAAGGGAAAGAGGAACGCAGCAATCATGAAGCACAGAGCGTTATGGGGACACAATAGGTAGGAGGTGCTTAGGGGTCTGTGGAAAGGGGTAATGATACCGGGGCTTACATTTGGGAACTCAGTGGTGTGCGTGAGGCCAGAGATACAATCAGGAATGGATATGAATCAAAGAACTGTGGGACGCCTCGCGTTGGGTGCCCACAGGAAAACGACAAACGAGGCAGTAAAGGCCGATATGGGATGGGCGAGTTTTGAGGTAAGGGAAGCGCAGAGCAAAATAAGGTTTGAAGAGAGGCTAAGGAATATGAAAGAGAGTTGGTGGGCAGTGAAGGTGTTCCGCTATTTATATAGAAGGAGCGTTGACACGCAGTGGAGAAAGAGAACTAGGAGGCTCACCAGTAAATATACGGCTCTAAGAGAACTGACAACAAAGAGCGTAAAGGGAAAAGTCAGAGAGGCGGAGATTTACTGGAGGGCAGCGATGGAAAAAAACCCACTCTGAATAACTACCGAGAGGGCAAAAACGAAATAAAGAGGGAGGCATTTTATGATAATTCAAGAGGAAGCGCTTTATTGTTTGAAGCGAGATCGGGCTGCCTTAGAACGCGTATTTATAAAGCAAAATTCAGTAAAGAAGAGGAAAAATGCACATGCTGCGAGGAAGATAGGGAAACGACGGAGCATGTTCTGATTGAATGCGGAAATATCCACCCAGGTGTACGTTTGGGCACCACCCTACAGGAAGCCTTCGGTTTTAGGGCGAACAACGTGAAGCTGAACATAGCCGCGATTGAAATAAGTAAGAGACGGTTAGAATACTGGTGGCAGAAAACTAGAGAGAACGGACAAAAATAATTATAAAAAAAATATGGAGTTTCTTCCATAAGGCGCAGGGAACTGGGCTATGAATTTCCGTTTTTGCTATAGTATGATCGATTTGACTGAAGTAAATTTAAAAGGCATGAGGAAAATTTAAAGAGAGGAAAAAAAAAGTTCTACGAGCCTGGTGGCGCACAAGTCACCGCCCCGTTACAAAGGGGATGCTCATAGCATCCATCCATCCATGAGAAGCTAATGCCGAACGGCCGTGCGTATTAAGAAGCTCCCAAATTCGTGTTTACACCCTAGTTTCATTGCTTTCGTGCTTCGTGCAAGCTTTCCCAGGTACCTATACCGCATGCAGTCTCACCAGCAGTCATGCCGGCGCGAAAATTGCATTTCAGTTTGATAGTATTTTTTTTGTTTGATTTTCCACTTCAGGCTTCGCAATTACGTGCTCCGCGTGCGTCGGTATGCATATTGTTGTGTACTAGTGTGGAAATCGGGCAGAAAGAAAAGCGCTGATCACTTACGTTCGATGAAATACCAGCGGCCGCTGGTATACGGGGGAGGTGGCTCGTAGTGATTAGGCGGGATAATTGGTGAATTGGTGAGGCGCGATAATTGGTATGCGGGAGAGGTGGCTCGCAGCGATTAGGCGAGATAACGACACAGCTGACCATTACGCAAAAAAAGGCCCCTTTCGCGAAAGTATGCGAAACTGTGAGAGCTTGTATGACATGCAGCATTGTTCCTCAGACATAAATATGTTTTATTCCACCGTGTTGAAACATTGAAATCATTGTAAGCCATGAAACGCAACGCACTGGTCTTGAAAATGAAACTCGTAGTTCCTCTTATGCCTTTCGCTAAGACGACTCAAAGGCGAAAGCCATCGTCTTTTTTTTTTAGGCTGATGTATTGTTCCCCCCCCCCACCCCACCCCTATAGCTTTCTCGACCTCGACAGCTTTCTCGACCGTCGATTAGCTTAAACAGAGAGGAGGAGATAGAATGCCTTAGCAGTTGTCTATCGCGTATACCCGCACGTGTAACCGTTTGACAGGCGGCGCTACCATTCCGGAGCTTGCGCAGATAAGCTGCGTGTCTTCTTTTTTTTTCACCTCTGCGCTCTTCTTCAGTTGATAGTCGGCGTTTGTGTTGTTCAGTTCTCCCCTTGTGTCCGTGTCTTCCACGCCTCTTCTTTTGACTATGGACCCTTATCAACTCGCTCAACTTTCTGTCCTTTTGAGCTACATTTCTAGTACTCTGAGCCCTTTTGTTTTTTCTCCTACTTATCGGCGCAATCCTGCTTCTTTAGCCTCTTTAACTGCTGTGTGTATGTTTCGCGCTAGAACTATGTCGTGGTTCAAACGCAATATTATCATTCCGTTGGAAATTCAGATGTTGTGAGGTTTTCTTCTTCCATCTACGGGACATGCGAACAGGATTTGTGCGATTATTTCAGCCGAAGCACGGCGGAAAGTCAGATTTTCTCGCCAGTGTTCAGAAGTCAGCTGCGCCACCCGGGGATACCGTCAAAAGAATCGCATTTTCGCCAGTTGGTTGAGAGTTTCCGAGCCGCACGCGCATTGTTTGTGGAAGACGAAACTATCGAATCTACTACGAAGTAAGAGGAATTCTTTTTCTACAAAATCGCCGTCAGAAAAAGTAATGATTCTCGGAGACGCCGTTTTTGGACGAGAATCACAAGAAAATTCTAGCATTAGGGCATTAGGCCCTAAGTACTGTTTTCATCCTGCCCTAAAAGAAGTTGACGTTTTAGGCTTACCTCGATCTATAACTAATGTTATTCCGGAAGTTGCACGGTCTCGCTGTATTTCAGATTGGTTCGCGAGCATCAAACATTCGAACGATCTCGTTAAGGCCTCTGACCCTATCGGACCGGTGGTAAATTACTCTGTGGAACATAAGCTTCGACCTGTTTTACCTGATAAGGAAGAAATTGTTTTGCTATCATGCCGAATAGCACTTTTTTAGATAAAGCATAAGCCGCTATTGAAAAGAATTTTAGACCTGTGAAACTGACATCTTCTGTAATAAAATAACGGGCTGTCGACCTCTTGTTGAAACAGAATCTTGACAGGGTAGCTTCTAGTGTTAAAAAGGCAAAATTTGCTCACTTTAGAATTTTTCTCGGCGAAAACCCATAAGCCAGAAATTCCGTTTCGCTCGATCGTATCAGAGTCAGGGACTTGGCAAGTTTGTGTAGCTAGCTATTTGCAGAAGTGCTTAACGTCTCTAAAGTTTTTTCTTACCGCTTCCGCGTACGTAATTCTCAGGCTCTAGTTAAGTTGTTAACAGAGGCAAATCCTGCCGACTGCACAGCGTTCAGCATGGAAGTAGAAGATTTGCATTACTCGTTGCCGCATGAAGGTTTGTTAAATTGCGTGAAAGAATGTATTGAAGAACAAGGGCAAGAGTCCGGTTTCATATATAGATGCGGAGTTTCCACAGGTACTTTTCTAGAAATTCTTTCCATGTACTTAATGTGAACGTTAGTTGGATACAGAGAAGGTGTTTTTGTTTAGAAATCGGGGATTTGTATATGTTTAAAGGTCGCCCCTATTCTAAGCGATCTATACTTGAACAAGTTTGACTGCCGCTTAAAAGAGGTCTTAGGTGACCACATCATCAGGGTATTTCGATATGCAGACGATTACTTGATATTTTAGTAAGGATGATTTTGAATCCGTCGTTAGCTATGTAAGCGATCAATTTAAACTTAATGGAGCTGGTCTAAGGTTTACGAAAAACTACCTGAGAGAAACGTAACACAATTTCTGGATATCTCTTTGTCATTTGAGCAGAATCACGTGTGTTGGCAGTATTCCCCTAGAGCATCTAAGCTGTTGTTCAACTTTCACTCCAAGCATTCGAAAGTAGTAAAAACCGGAATAGCCTTGTCCTGTTTAAAGTCAGCCCTATCGAAGTCGTGTGTGCACCGTTTGACCATTAGCTTTAATGCGCAGGTCGAGCGCCTCTTAGATGCAGGTTGCCCTAGACTAGCCATAGCCACAGTAGCTGAGCGTCTGAAGAAGTCGATTTCGACCGGAACGAAAGCTGTAGCAGTGAGTATCATTAACAAGAAAAGAGTCGCGAGTATTCCGTATATCCAAGCAGTTTCGCACAGGCTTAAGAAAGTGGGAAGTAGATATGGGGTTAATGTTTTGTTTACGGCTCCCAATAAGTTAGGTAGGGTTTCTGCTGCTGTGCATAGAAGAAATGAGCTGATAGTGCGGATGGGATGCATAATGGGATGCATACGAAAATTGGTATGGCACAAGACTGCATGACGATCATAAATGACGTTTCATAACGTGAAAATCGTGACATATCATAAGCGGCGTGATTTTCATACCACGCGCTTCATTAATGGGATGCATAACAATTGCTAGGGCACAACACGACTTCATGAAGAACGTAAATGATAGGCCATAACTTCAGAATCATGGCATGCGTGTGTGAGCGGCATGGTTTACATGCCACAGTCTTGATGCTCTTGCGGCCGTTTCGTTAACTTCACATGTACCAAACTCGGTATAGCGAGACGACAATGCAAATCCATTTCACGTGCCTGATGCTTGCTTTGGTATGGTATGGTAAAACTTTAATGTAGAAGCCAACGAGTTCGTTGGCCCGGGCTAAACCACCGGGTGGTCCATAGCCGAGGGGGTAACCTCTCGGTGATAGTCCTGGCGCGCTGGACAGCCCATAGTTGGTCTGTCAGTTCTGAGCTGGTCAAGACAGTTCGCCAGCGTTCTTCAAGGAGATCTGGTCTTATCCTATCCTGTTTGTACAACTGTAGATTACGGGTACAGCCCCATAGAATGCACGTCATGTCAGCGTGGGTGTACCCGCACCAAGGACAGGCGGGTGATGGACATAAATGCGGATGTAGCCTGTGTAGGTGTGCAGGATTCTTAAACGCGTCCCTTTGCAAGCATCGTAGGTCTGTGGCTTGAGATTTATCAAGTTGCTTGTGTGGATGAGGATACGTTTGCCTCTGCTTTCTGAAATGGCTACGGATCTCATGATATGTTACCATGAGGTCTTTGTTGTCCTGTATGGACACTAGTCATGTAACTCTGCTCCGGGGTTACAGGGTAACCCCGGAAAACCCCATTCGTATCAGTGGCCCGGAAAGTGTCGCGGTGGTTTAGACGTCTCGCGACACGGTGGGCCCCCTCATTAAGATTTTCCGGGATTTCAGGCTTCTGTCTATTGAATTCGCCCATGTGTGCGGGGAACCATGTTTTTCGAGAAGTTCATGAGCACTCTCCACCGACGAGCGACACTCATGAAACAGCGCTGCAGTCGCCGAGGATAGCGGACGCGCTCACATCGGCTCCGTCTTCTTTTATTGTGTTCGCAGCGTTTTCAACCAAATCTCACTGGAACTCTACCACCACCAGTTCCACGATGTTGGAAGGGTCCGAGAGCTACCCAATTTCAAGGTGGGCGACCCTTTTTGGTTCTGCTACCGAAGTTTTTTAGGGGCGAAGCTCCTTATGGTGCGGGTCCTTCCCTCCTCTGTAGTAGTAGTAGTAGTATGTATGTAGCCACCTCGCGCAGCCGGCAGGCTCGCGCTCGCACTCGGCGCGTGCCTCCCGGCGCGCGACCTCTCTCACTCTTCCATCTGCTGTCTTGTGAGACAGAGAGAGAGACAGACAGAGACAGCGAAAGGCGAGCGTTGACTATAGAAACGCTCTTTCTTCGATGAACGCTGTACCAGCTCGCAAAGAAGAACGCCCTCACCCGCGAGAGACAGCGTTGGCGCAGGCAGCGTCTTCTAGCGAGTTTCTTGATTGAAAAATACCGACTGCTCGCGCTGGAGAACCGTTCACCGGCCAGCCATATATATATATATAGGCACTGGATCTTGACGTGCAATGAAGTGCCGGTGGGAGATTTCACTTGTGCGTAATTGAACCATAAGTATTCGTAGCGTGCGCGTTAACTAAATTAATCCGGAACTCGGCACGATCTACGATGAACCTCCCGAGCTTCGCCCACTCATCATCATCCACTCCGTGGATATGCTGTTGATTTATTCGCCGACCACCTCGCTCCCGCGCTATCAAGGCGTTCTCGCCAGAGACGCGAGGCCTAGCCGGCGCCACAGCTGAGCTCCATCGAACGCGAGCCGCGTTCGCGACATTTTAACGACCCACGAATTAGCGGACAAGAACAAGCAATGGGAGAGGACGCTCCTCACGAGAACTTAACCGAGGATTCGGACTGGATTGTGGTTAAAACCCGACAACGACGACGGCGACAGGAAAAATCATCGCCGAATAATAACATCACTAGCTCAATGCCAACGCTGTCAAGCTACCAGCAAGGTACGAGACCACATCAGATAAAAGGCAAGATAATCGGAGCAGGACGTATGCCCAGACTGCCAAAAGAGCACGACAAGGTGATAATCAGACCACAGGGCGGCCTCAACATCGCCCATGCACCCGCCCCACTACTAATATCAGCCATTCTTGCCGCTGCCGGACTTAAAAAGAAGATGCAAACGAGGCCATCCTAAGCCCGAATACACAGCAGAACATCATCGTGGGCAGCTCCCCATCTCCTGCGCATGCGCAACGCTATAAACAGATAAAACAACTCATCATTAACAACAAAAGTTACGACGTCAACGCTTATGCCACGACACGGGACCAAACGTCGGAAAGAGTAATACGAGGAACCCCCTGGACTATGATAACAAAACCATAGAGGAAGAAATCATCGGCTCACGTAACCCGTTAGCTCTGGCAGCAAGACGCCTGGGCAACACAACAGCTGTAATCATCCTCCTCGATGGCCTCAAAGTTCCAAGAACGGTCTGCTACGGCCCGCTCGTGCTACCGTGCACTCTCTACAAAAAGCAAATTGATATTTGTCATCAATGTGGTCGTCTTGGACACCGCATGGACGTCTGCCCATACCCCACCTACGAATATGTCGCAGGTGTGGAGCCCGCAAGCCTAACCAAGACCACAAATGCACGCCGAAATGTAATTTATGCGGCGGCGAACATCAGACAGCCGACAAAGTCTGCAGAGCAAGATTAAAGACTGCATATTTGATACGCAGAAGACGATTGGAAAACCAGCTAACGGAACAAGACCTGCAACTATCAAATCTTGTGTTTCCCTTCCAGTCTTTAAAAATGATCTTAGACATCACTATCTGTACTAAGTGTACCCAAGTCATGGCTGTTGTCTAAATGACTTTTTTTTGCTTGTACTTTGAACTTCTTTTGTTGTGCTTTTTTCATGTTTAACTGATCTGTATTGAAATGTTTTATCTATATGTTTTGATTTTTTCTAATAATTCTGTTCCTTTGCTGCTGTTAGTTATTACCTACAATGCTTATATAATGAACCGAGGGTCCCACTACAGTTCTTTTACTTTGGGACCCTCGCCTGTATATTCGCTAATCTTGTATTACCTTTTGAAATCAATAAACTGAAACTGAAACTGAAACTAGATTTCCCTCCCCCTTAACTAGCTACCCTGCTGAAACCGACTTCACGAAGCTGATCCAGATCCAAGTCCCAGCGCAGGAATAATCGCAGCAGAGCCCCATCGAGATCCAGGTCGAAGGCCAGAACACCGACTATTGGCGATAAGGTAAGCTGGGCAGATACTGCACCGCGCACGTCGCGAGAGGGAAAGGAGCTAGCGTCGAAATCTCCTGAATTTAATTTACCCCCAAGTATATTGCAGAGAATAGAGCTACTCGAGAAAGAGAACGGCGAATTACGAGTGGCCCTTCAGAAATATACACAGAGACAACGAGAGAGAAGGCAAAGAAAAAGACAAGACGCACAACCCACTCCCATACTCGTACAAACATCGGAATCAGACTCACCAACGCATAAAAAGCGAGCAGTACAAAAATCAACACCCAAAGAGAAGAAGCTAGACGACGCTCTTAAGAAGCAAACGAGAGATCGTCAAAGTCGGAATCAAACAAGATATTCAAGAACTTAAGAGTGCGATGAACGACATGCACACCTCAGTAGAGCGCTTACACAGCATGATCCTTACACTTGCCAAGAGAGAAGAAGACTTAGCGAAGAGAAATAGTGCATTATAAAACAACATACAGTAAATCATGAGCCACGCGATCTTCACCCAACCAGCGCCTTCTCTAATCACTGAAAACAGCCGACCAAGAAACCAACCACAAGGACAGCCGGTCAATCCTCTCCTATCACAACATGACCAGTGACAATAAGGGACTGGTGATGTGGCAGTGGAACTGCCGCGGCTCCTTACTTAAGTCACACACAAGACACGTTCGAAAAGCTTAAAATTGTAAGCGTACAAAACATTTACAATTTCAGATTACTTCGGCAACATAAGTTAGAAACAAAAAAGAAAAGTTCCGTTCTAAAGACATTGGCTAAATTGATAAAAAATGACCCTGCATACGACACACGCCTTCCTGAGACGTGGAAAGCTCGAAAATGCCGCACGACCTACGGAAAGCAAATGCTCAGGTACACATTACCTATATTGCTTAATGAACTTGCCAGAGATGGTATAGGACGTAGTTTCTAAGACTTTGAAAGAGTTACGCAATATGTATGTGCTACCGTGATTGTTTCTTTTTGTTCAATGTAATAGCTTTGAATGATTTACGCAATATGTATATGCAACTGTGACTGTTTCTTTTTATTCAATGCACTACATATGTTTATTACTTTGATTTGAAATTTAGCCAATTTTCCAGTAGTTCTTATATGTACAGAATCAAGATGTCAGTTACTAGGAATTGTACTCTAGAAAATTTCTTGTAGTTATGGTGTGTGTATATGATTTTTCCTTTTTGATGCCTTTAGGTATTTCCATTGTGCTTTTCTTTTCTTTCTCCTCTATGAGTTGCTTTCTACCACTGTTGTTGTATTCACACCACTGTATGTCATTGTCTGTTGCACGGATCTACTCAAGCCTTCTGAGGCTTTTTGTCCGTGCACCAAACATGATAGATGTAGAATAAAATTGAATTGAATTGAACTGAACAACAAAAAAGCAGTCCTCCAACAGCACATTAGATGTACAGAGCGTAAACCAGACATTCTCATTCTGCAGGAAACACTTTCCAAGGAGATCACGTTACCGGGCGACCAGTCCTTCGGTAACCATATGGAAGGCGGAGGCCTCCATACACTAGTCAGGAAACAACTCACAGCCATCCAGCGCGACACCCGCACTACACAGATAGAACACTCCACCACCAAATTATCCCCACCAGGAAAAGAGGATACGACATCTTCATACTAAATATCTACAGAAGTCCGTCCAAACAACGTCAAAAGTTCTGTGCCATATTTCACCAAGCACTCAAACTCGCAGGCTCGAACACACTTATTGTAGGTGGGGACTTCAACGTTATGGGTATGAACTTCATACTCATAACGGACCCGACGAACCCAACCAGAACGGGTAGCTCTACTACCAGGGACACTACCCGCGACCTCACATTCTTCACGAGCTCCAGTCCTAATTACAAAACGTGGCGCAACACTTCAATAGACCTTGGAAGTGACCATATGATCATAGAAGTCAAGATTCCTATGAAAGACAATCAGCAAGCCAACAGACGTACGTTCACGTGGATGGATTGTTAAGCGTTCAGAAAAAAACGGAACGAACAGCAACAAACCCCCGGAGACAAAGTAGTAGATATATAATCATGGACCCAAGCAATCAGAAGCGACGTTAAAATTTCAACCAAAACTATCGAGACCGAAATTGAAACGAATGAAATGGATAGCCTATTAGCTCACCTCATTGAGGCCAAGAATTCGATCCTAGCTAGGTGGAAGAGAGAACTGCTCAATAGAAGACTTAGAAAGAAAACAGCTGAAATCAACCGAACTATCGAAGAACATTGTCGCACACTAAGCAAACACCAGTGGAACGATTTATGCAATGAGGTTGATGGTTGATGATGGTTGATGACAATGATGGTTGATGACAATGATGGTTGATGACAACTCAAACACCTGCTAGATGAAACGAAAACGAAATCACATGAAAGAAGCCTTGCGCGTCTACTTCACAGGGAGGAAAGGAAACGCGGCAAGGAAGCCGTAATTGATCAGTTGCAATCGAAATACCTGCCGAACATTCCAGTCGTACAACACGCCCATATGAAGGAAGCGCGAACGACGCACTTGACAGAGATTTCAGCGTCGCGGAAATCGGGGTAGCACTTCACGGCCTCAACAGCAGATGAGCACCCGGCCCAGACATTGTATCAAACCGCGGTCTTAAAAATCTAGATGATCCCTCGATCGACTAATTGATGGAATGCATCAGTGACTGCTGGCAAAAAGGCCAAATCCTACAACTGTGGAAAGCAGCCAAAATTATCTTAAATTCCAAACCAAGCAAAGTTCCAAGCCTTGAAAACATTCGACCAATTTCACTCACGTCATGCGTCGGCAAAACCATGGAACATGCTCCACTTAACCGATGGCAGGCCTACCTCGAACGTACCGAGAAATATCCGACGTCCGTCATAGGCTTCCGGCCTCACCTGTCCACGCAAGGCGCCATGATACAACTCAAACATTACATCCTTGACAAGACAAGAGGTAGAACACGGTAGACACATCTCAAAAACACTGGTCTTAGATGCTCACCGACGAAATTAGAGTTACTTCTCTACCGACCGACACGAAATGGCCGACCACCCAAGGACAGTGAAGGGAACGGAGTTAAAAGGGACTATGAAGAAATGCGCATATACGCAAAGAATGGCGCTAGCCTACCGCTTGTACCTAAAATTAGAGTTCTCGGCATGACAATCGAGAACAACGGAGGGAACGGCGAGACAGTCACTAAGCTAAAACACAAAACGGCCAACGCAATCCGACTTCTCAGAAGAATCTCAATCCAGAGAGGGGGATTAAAAGAAGACAACCTTATCAAACTTATAGACTCATTTGTAATATGCCACATCGCCTATGTGGCGGCCTTCAACAATTGGTTGGAGGGAGAAGAAAACAAAATCGACATCATAATAAAAAATGCGTTTAAAACAGCTCTTGGCCTTCCCGCATCTACCAGCACGGACCGTCTACTAAAACTCGGCATACACAATACCATGAAAGAGATCGCCGAAGCTCAACGAATATCCCAACTCGAAAGACTATCCAGCACGAAGACAGGTCGCGAAATCCTCGACTACCTTCATATACGTAGCTATGTACAACAAGGACAGAACACGAACATCCCAGACGAGATTAGAAGCAAGAGTCGAACCGATCCCACGGAATATACACCCGGAACACAATCGCGGAACGAGAACTGTCAGGGCCAAAGCTCTAATAAATACCCACAGAGATGAACCAGGATCCATATTTGTGGACTTCGCGGAGTACATAAGACACTCGCGTTTCGCCATCACAGTTATGGCTCTAAGGACAGATGTATAACCTCAGCCAGTGTCATCTGTAATAAATCCGAAGAATCTGAAGAAGTGGCAATCGCACTTGCCCTCGCGGATCCGACGTGTACCACAGTACTCAGCGACTCCAGACAGGCAATTAGAAACTTCGCTAAAGGATGGATATCCAAGACAACATTCCATTTACTAAAGAGCAGCTCCTCACTTTAACAGTAGAAAAACAAATCCGAATACAATGATTCTCTGCACACATGGGAGAAGTATCCGAATCTCACCGTAACCACAACGCGACAGCGAACGCCGAGGCACGCGAACTCACAAACCGTGCCGACAATCACCGTCTCTATATCTCTAACCAGGATCGACTCACTAACTACAACGAAATAACCAAAGCCTATTATCTAGAGCGCCGCACTTACACACCGCCCAACGAAAAGTTGAGCAGAGCACAAGCAACGGCTCTTCCACAGCTACAAACAAATACCTACCCCAGTAGAGCACGCTACCACAACATCCACCCAGAAATATACACCTCAGTTCGATGCACAATATGCCAAATTCAAGCTGCCACCCTCAGACACATGCTCTGGGACTGTAGCAAACACCCACAAGGCGCCAGCTCCGAAACCCTCCCGCCGAAGATGGCCTCTACCCTATGCAGCCCCAGCTTCGACGACCAACTGTGGACCGTCCAGGAGGCATTCCAAGCGGCGAAAAGACAAGTTCTCGACGTTCCCTTGATGGATGCCCTAGGCCCGGTCGGTTAAAACCACTGCAGGAAATTAAATGAAGTGGTTGCCCACCAGTTTGCACCGACGAGAAAAAAACAAGGGAAAGGAATGTTTAAACGCCAAGAACATATCAAACTTTAATAATTCACCTACCCGACGCACGTAGCCCAACGTTTCACGGGCCAACAGAGGCTATGTTGATCCCCAGATCTAGAACTTGATGCTTAAATTTCGAGTTCCGTGGAACCGAACGTGTCTTCAATATGCTGTCATCATTATATGAGCAGTTTGTTCGCCAGCTATTGGCACGTAGGAAGGAATAAAGCTTACAGAGAGCGTCAAACGTTAATCTTGAAGCATAGCAATGGTAAATTTGAAGGAAAAGCACGTGGCTTGGAGGCCTCGCTCACGGTGTGCAGGGGAAGCCGTAGATCGATGTAGGGACAAGCGCCTGCTACGGTTGCCTATCAAAGGCTCCTGTTACTGCTGCATGCAACCCCATGTGGCTTTTCACTCCTGTATTTTTCGTTCGTGAAATCTCATAATAATGTTCCATTGTAAATGTATAGGAATACTTAATAGAATTTGCGCACCAGTTAGGAAGTTTTTCCATTATTCTTGAAGATTTCGAAGAGGGTATCGAGTGGATTTTTATTCGATTAATAGTCGAATCAACTAGTTTATGTCGATTCATATTCAAATAAGATCTCTCACTATTCGACTCGTATTTGATTCCGTTCTAATTGTCCCTCTTACACACCCCGAAATATGAGCGTCTGAGCTAGGTGGACAGCTAGGTCAGCTGTCACGGCAACGGTGGTCTAACGGCTGTGGAATCCGGCTGCTGAACAGAAGGTCGCGGGATGGAATCCCGGCCACGGAGGCTGCGTTTAGATGGAAGCGAAATTTTGAGGTCCGTGTATTGAGCCATTACAGTGTACGTTAAAGAACCCCAGGGGGCCAAAATTTCCGGAACCTTCTATTACGGCGGCTCTCATAATCAGAGTCCGGTTTTGGAATATAAAAGCCCAGAAATCAATCAAATCCTTCATTTAGAGTACATGCCCCATGAAGTGGTAACTTGTATTCAAACCTCTGGAGTAGCTGAAGTCGAAGCACAAAGTGCATTGTTCTGCACAGAGAGCCCATCTAGGCAGCTTCCGATGTTTTCATAAAATTTGTGCATTTTGACGTGGATTAGGACCTTAAGAATCTCTCCATATTTCTTAAAAAATTGATAGGGACATAATGAGAATTCGAATAACACTACTTTAATGCTTAGCGCAGTGCGAGATGTTCACGCAGTGAATCCTATTAAGAAATGGAAAGGATAACAGAATTTCGCGGGACCCTGCACAACTTTACAAATACGTAGCTGTTGAAACCCGAGCTCGAGCATTGCCTGGCTTGAACCTAAAGCGGTGCCCTGCGAAGTAGAGAGTGTGTGAAACGAAGATAGGAGTTAGAGATAGAAAAAAGAGTAGAGGTACTGAGTGGAAGGGAAGAACAGCTTGGAGAGGCGGGATACGCAAATGGGCACCCATGGCGGGAAGACGAATACCACGAAGTCAGATATCCACGCACGCAGTACATACGTTTATGACAATAAAATCATTGCATTGCACCTATGGTTTTAAAAGTCAATTTGTTATCGAACATGGCCGCCGAGGTACAAAGCAAGCACGCCACTGCTAGGCTAGGGTGGCTCCTCCCACGCGGTAAATATGTTAAACCAACCTAATGCACCGGTAGCTGTGATCAAGGTGCTTGTGACGTCACTTGGGCTTCTTAGCAATGATACATGTGTCTACTAGGATTCGGCATGCTTTTGTCCAACTTTGCTCAATCCCTTAGAAATAAATTTCCGAATGACGCTGATGATGCGCACATTACCGTCTCGTAGCGAGCATTTGTCTTCGATAAAACAGGCGTCTATGCTGTGCACCAACGTCATTGCGAACGTTACGTGGCACCATGACCCACCAGTCGCCACGGTGCTGTCGAGTTTCTTGGATAGCCCATCTCTGTTATCAAGATGTTAATTTTACATGAAGAATTTCAGCCTGTTAGGAAAACTTCGCTTAACGCCACCGCGTCCACCATAAGCTATTCCCTCGCTCGCTGGTTCGCGTGACACCGAAGGCGGAAGTGCGCGCAATCTGCAGGATTTTTTTAGAGTGTTGTTATATGGAGTTTAACGTCCATAAACCAGCTCTGATTATGAGAGATGCCGTAGTGGAACGCTCCGGAAATTTTGACCACCTGGGGTTCTTTAACGCGTCCTGACATCGGACAGCACAGGGGCCTCAACAGTCCGCCTCCATCGAAATGCAGCCGCCGCAGCCGCAATTCAATCCCGCGACACTTGGATCAGCAGCCGAGTGCCAGAACCACTAGACCACCGCGGCTGGGCTTTTCATTTTCTTTAGACTGCAGACAACAGTTGGCTGTGGAAAGAACGTTGTGTCGTTCTCCAAACAGTAGAACACCACAGTAAGTTGCTCTCTTTGCTCATGAACATGATCTACCTGCTTTAGGAGTAATAACAAATCGAACAGCTGCCAGATAGTTAACGCACGAAGGACGACAGAATATGACCATTTACAAATATATGTGTCACGCCTACGCGCAGTTCATAAAACAGGACCCTGGGACTACATCACTGTACAAAGTTTTCATGAAGTTCACATAAAAGTGCTGTTAAGTAGATCGAAAACATCTACCATTACTATAGATACGTCGCGCGCGTGTGTGTGTGTGTGTGTGTGTCTGCGTGTGTGTGTGTGTAACAACACACATTAAAAAGTATGCAATGAGTGGTTGGAGTGCACACTAGGGACCGGATTTCGCTATCGCGTTCAACTCTTCAAGGCGAAGCTTAAGGGTCCCCCAATTTTTAATTTATAGGATGTAGTGCTCGACTTGAATAATGCTTACGCGAAATGTCCAGTACTTTTCGAGAAGCGCGCGAGTACTCTGCGCGACCACGTCTGAAAGAAACGTTTGAATGCCGAGAACATATCAAAATTTAATAATTCAATTACCGCGACGCATGTGGCCCCAAGTTTCAGGGGTCTACGGAGGACATACTGATCCCCAAATCTAAAACTTGATGCTTAAATTTCCCGTATCGTGGAACCGAACGAGTCTTCACTGTGCTGTCATCATTATATGAGCAGTTTGTTTGCCAGCTATTGGCACGTAGGAAGAAATGAAGCCAGCAGAGGGCGTCAAATGTCAATCTTGATGCATAGCAATAGTAAACTTCAGTGAAAGTCACTTGGCTTAGAGGCCTCGGTCATGGTTCGCAGGGGAAACCGTGGATCGATTTAAGGAAAAGAGCATCCTTGCGTTGCCTATGGAAGGCTCCAGTCACTGCTCCATGCAATCCTATCTGACTTTTCAATGCTGTCCTTTTCCTTGGTGAAATCTCATAATTATGTTCCTTTGTAAATGTACATGAATACCTCGCGGAACTTGAGCGCTGTTTTACAAGTTTTCACCTTATTAGCGAAGATTCGGAATAACGGATCGAATGGGATTTTATTCTACTTCGTACTCTAATGAAATAGTGCATGTCGATTCGTATTCAAATACGTTTTTTTACTATTCCACTCGTATTCCATTCCATTCTAACATTCCCTCATACACACCCCAAAAGAATGAGCCCCTGAGCTAGGGGGACAGCAAGGTCAGCTGTCCCCTCCACGGTGGTCTAGTGGATATGGCATTCGGCTGCTGAACAAAAGGTCGCGCGATCGAACCCCCGCCGCGGCGGCTGCATTCAGATGGGGGCGAAATGTTGAGGCCAGTGTACTGCGCAATTTCAGTGCACGTTAAAGAACCCCAGGGGGTCAAAATTTCTGCTGCCTTCCACTACGGCGTCTCTCATAATCACAGCTGGTTTTGGGACATCAAAGTCATGCTAGCTATGTTTCATTTAGAGTACCTGGCCCATCAAGTGGTAATCTTGTATTCAAACCTCAGGAGAAGCTGAAGTCCAAGTACAAATAGCATTGTCGTGCACAGAGAAGGCATTTCACAAAACTTCCGAAGCTTTCATAAAATTTGTGAATTTTGACGTGGATTACGATGCTGGGAATTTATCCATCTAAGGTGGTATCCAACAGTGGCATAGGCAAGCCCATGATAATTATGAAAGTGTTTAATTACGAAGTCATTATGTGAAATATCCTTTGTATGTCGTGCCTAAAAATGCAAGAGTGAATATACTCATACAATCATAACATATCCAATATCGGCTTTTCAGAAACGCTGCAAATTTTTCACACAGTGACACATTTGGATTTAAGTAGCCAAACTGCAATCTGCAATGAACGATGTAATGTGCTATGTTCTTACGTTTATGTGTATCGCGCTTCTTTCTAAGCTTGAATGAATAAAGGATGCATTGTCATGCTCATTGTCATAGGAATTCAGCATCCCTCATGATCGTTTCGTAACACCTTCGCGGAACAACCTGTACATGCTTCCATGAGGCTATGCTATTTGCCCTGTTTGTATTGAATTTCCGTAGATATGTATCAGCAATTCTTTCCGGCCATGTCGCACAATTTTCAAGTTCAACTCACACACTCCACGTACGGCCTTTCTTTATTTATATGCGCGCCTTGTGTACTGAGAAAGGAGCGTGAGGCATTTTTATACCGACATCACGCAGCATTCACTGTGTTGTAAAACCATGTATCAATAAAGTGCCCATAACAAAAGAAACAAAAGTTAACAAAGGACCCTCCGCGAGGTCTTGCCTGAGGAAGTGCGTCAGTACTACGTAATGAAGTAGTGCTCTCAAAAAAACGCCAGAGAACGCAAGCGCGAAACAAATGAAGTTAACAATCCAGCCGAACTACGTTTACAAAATAATAATTATATGCCCAGATCTGGCATGTTCTTTGTACATAAAAACAATTTCTTCAACACACCTTATGTGGCTCTTTTTCTTCAGCAGTACTGTAATAAACACCACCTACAATTCGCGTATCAGCCATGCCACCATACCAGCGACAAGTCCATGCATGACAGTGGGAAGTTTTCGTCAACGCCGGCTGCGTCATTATTTTCGTCTGTGAGACAACAGGTGAGGCAAGTTTCCAAGCGAAGCTTGGCGAATGACATGTTTTTGGGCTACTGGGTAATTGATTTATGAAAAGGTTACAACTGCCCGAATGAGACACCATGTAAGAAACACAGAAACACGGACACACAATTTGCGCTTCGTGTGTGGGCGTGTTTCTGTGTCTCTTATGTGGTGTCTTATTTGAGCAGTTGCAACCTTTTAGGGGCGAAGCTCCTTAAAGCGGCACCCGTTCGTCCCTCGTCGTAGTCGTAGTGCGTAACCAGTCTTACGCTTTGACCTCCAAGGTGGTGCCGGCGGGAGATTTCTCCTTTGCGTTGTTGAACAATAAAAAATTCGCAGCGTGCGCGTTAACTAAAAGCCGAATTCTTCTGTCTCTCATTCCCCATTAGCAGCCATTGGCAAGTTCCAGTAGGAAACGTTAGTAGAAGTAGAAGTGTAAGTGTTAGCTAAAAGCCGACTTCTGTCTCTCATTCCCAGTAGCAGCCATTGTTTACCTCCGACGTAGTGCCTGGTGAGATTTCTCCTGTGCGTGATTAAACAATAAAAATTTTGTTCAAAACGCCGTTGATTGATGAAATAAACCAACGAAAGACGCCAGATGTTTTCTAAAAGCAAAACGAAAAGACGCCAGATGTTTCTAAAGAAAAACGAAAAGACGCCAGCTGCTTAACGAAAGACGCCAGGTGTTTTCTAAAGCAATGGTTTTATATTCAAAACCATATCGCGATACAGGTTTGTCAATCGTTTCACGTCAATTTTATCGGGCGAATTAACGGAAGAAATTTCATGGTTTAACCGATGATTACTTCCAGGAGCTTCGCCCAATCTCATCATCATTCACCTCGTGGATCTGCCGTCAATTTTTTCTGAAGCTTCTAAGAACAGCGAAGTTCGCTAATAGAATAGTTTGCGGCTCTCTGCGGCGGCTAGACGTGAACATTCCGCAAGAAAGCGGGGGCACGGTGTCAAGCCGAGGGGAAGCGTGCTGCGTCTGCTACCGACTCGAGCGTTTGTGCGCTGAGCTTGGTGCGAAACATTTTCAGGAGGGTTAGCTGGGCCGCGCATATTGCACGACGCATTTCCCGAAGCCCGAAACCTCGGACCATGAATAAATCCTGGTGCTAATAAATCCGGGATTGTCCTGTCGGCCTTTACATCCATTTTTTGATTATTGCAGTGCTTTCCTGTGTGCCAGCGGCAAGGTCGCCATCAAGAAGTATATTTCTGAGTTAATTTCCGTAAACCTCAGTCGTGACTCGCGAATTTATTGTTATATGTCACTCCTTCTTTCTTCATCAGCTTTGTGCGCTGTGCTTTTGCCATAGATCATTACCACTGGCCTATTGTGTCATACTTCACCAGCTGGTCGGCTTCTTCCAAATATAGCGGTGTGTGCGTCGTCTGTGTTCTCTCTGTATTTGTTACAATTATTGATACAATTTATTTGTAAGCCGTGATGCGTTTGTTGCCTACCTTGCATTTCTGCGCGATGCTGTTCTCACTCTGTGCTTTCTATAAGCTCCGCCTCTACCTTGCCTTGGAATAAAACATTGCGGATACTCCGTCTGTTCGACTGATATATGAATTCACTGCTCGCTCCAAAAGAAAAAAAAACAAAAGCGTGGTGAATAAAGCTGCATTGAAATATGATTGCCTGCATCTCTTTCTATTAAAACTTATTAGAAATACAATTTACGTCACGACCTCAATTCGAACGAACCATTGAAGGAGAAGACGAAAAAAAAAATCCCGCCATATCCACGAATCAATGACGATGAGTGGGCGAAGCTCCGTAGTTAATCTGGTAAACGGTGAATCCTCCGTACATTTTGCCCACTCCATCATAATGTAAGGACGTGGTAAACACGGGTGTGGTACAGTATTTACACAACACCACTATCTTCCTCGTTGCGGCGTATGAAAGCGATCAGGCGTTCTTCCACCGGGTTGAGGTCGGGCGTGTGATACGGTTTGAACGGGTAGCGGTAGCCATACGTCACGCTCATCGCGCGTACTTTGCCCTCCAACAACGGGCCTTTGCAAGTAGAGCACACTCAGTGCTCACTGTGATCTTCTTCATGGGAGGCGGCAAACTTCCGCTGTAGAACGGCGATGGTGTTTTCGTGGGACTGCTCGTTTCTGATGGTGGAGATGGTGGTCAAATTGTGGTGGAACCAAAATGCGGTCGCAAACCTTGCAGCTGTGGCCAAACGTGCGATCCAGAAAGTCGCGCTTAAAGGGCGCATCGGCGCCACCAACCTCAGGTAGTGGCCGCTTCAGGCGTTTTGCAGCACCATCCCGCGCCAGCGCCTCATCCAGGTCCGCCTTCCGGCGATTGCGTCTCGCATCGGCTTCGCGGGCTCTCAGCTGCGGGTCCGCTTGTCGACGAGCCCTCGCCGCCCCTGGATCGGTGGCTTGTTGTTGTTGCCGACACTGGCGTTTCGCTTCGGTTTATCGAGCTCTCACCTCCGAGTCTTGACGGCTTGCCCCCGCTGCAGCCGCTTTGCGAGCCTTCGCCTTGGTGCCCTTTATATTAGTAGGGGCGAAGCTCTCGGCGCATGCGTCTCGGCGAAGCACTGGCGCATGCCTCCTGGCCCGCGATCCCTCTGACTGCCGCTGTCGAAGAGAGAGGTCCCACGCCGGGAGGTACGCGCCGAGAGCGAGCGTGGCTGCGACACACAACGGAAGCCTCGACCATAAGGAGCTTCGCCACTAATAGGGAGTCGCTAAATCAAAACGACTTGCTCTCACCAACCACCAGGTGCGCTAGGGTTGATTTGGCCACAGGAGTCTATGGGAATGTTCATTAACTTTTAGGGGCGAAGCTCCTTAAGGCGTGGGTCGTGCGTCCCCGATGTATGTTGTAGGTAGCCACCTCTCGTTTAGTTCTTGGAATGTCCGCTAGATGGCGGTACTTGTATATGAGCGCTGGAGGTGCCGCTGCTCTCCGATTAGCTGCTGCGCGGGGCTGCGCCGGGAGCGCTCCTCTCATTCTCCTGGATCGTCGCTGTACGCGTCGGATCGCGCTTCATGGACAATGGACGAAGAGAAAAAAATTCCGAACGTTGTGTCCGAAGCGCGGAATCGAACCAGGGACCCCTCGCTTCCGAACGCGCGGCGCTAGGCACTACGCCACGAAGCGCACATGGACACATGCACCACGATGACAGTAAACACCCAATATTAACGAAAGACTCCGCGTTTTTAACGCGTTTGTGCTAGCGCGTTACGACCCGTGTAAGCAGCTGGCGTAAGACGCTGAGGCCTCTCCGCCTTATACTCTCTCAGCAGTCATGTGATGGCGTCGGCAAACGCGGTGCGCGTTCCGGCCTGTGTAAGGGGCTGCGTGAGACGTCTTTACACGATGATCGACTGGGCGAATTGCACGGAAGATTCACGGTTTACCGATGATTCCCTCAGGAGCTTCGCCCACTCATCATCATTCACCCCGTGGATATGCTGTTTGTTCTTTCTCTAAGACGAACCCTGCAAAGAGAGAGATCTGTAGAGCTGTACACGTCAGTACGACCAGCGCGTGTATATACTGCGCGTCATGAGCGCTATTGGTGCCTTCACATGTAACCCACTCCATCTCCACTTTATCTCATGACCTCCGCAAAAGCACAACTTGCGCTTGCTCGTAAAGCATTCTAGATCCGGAAAAAATCTTCTATGAGCCCTACCTTTTCTATAGAAAAGCTAAGCATTACAAAGCACAAACCTGTTAAGCAAGACACACGGCACAATAAACATAGCAGGCCAGTGTCAGAGAACACCTATATACGCGTTTTAGAGAACGGGAACTGTACCTTCCACTGTAGAACACAAATAAGAGTAGCGGCGGCGTAGTGAAGTGCATTAGGGCGAGCGGAGATGGCGCTGCAAGTACTATCATCATCATCGGGAAAAGCCCCGTTTTTGCTGGTTCGCGTCCTGCTGTAGCCCCCCCCCCCCCACCCTTCGCTGTAGTATTTTGCTTGTTCCTCTCGCTAAACCGCCGCTCGCGTGTGTACTTTTCGTACACAGGTACTGTAGCTTCTCGCCAGGTGACCAAACAGGCCTCGACTGGCAAAAACAACGCCAATCAAGTAAGGTTTGCATCGTTTATTGCAGCACCACAGCTGGTACAAACAACGTACAGTACAGTGCACACATGGGCCAACACTTTGCAGTCGCGTCCAAACAAAACACATACATACTGAGTGCGCTCCAACTTGTGCATAACCACGCTAAACGCTGACAAAATATGCATGCATAGACGGGATACGATCGAACGAATGTTGCTCTCTCATTGCGTTGCGCCGTCCCATTCTGTTAGCGTTGATTTTCAGACAGCGAGAGCGGGTAAATCCACGATGTAGAATCAGAAACGTGCGCAACGTTGGCAGATGTCACAGTAACACCGATTTAGCTTCGCTTAGTTAACGTTACCTAAACGATCGCGGATGCACCGTCTCTGTATAAAGATAAATGAATGAGTTACAAACAAGAAACGTCGCGCTGTGCCGAATAGGATAGGCACGAATTTCAACTATCAGCTGTGAACCCATACCGTAGGTGTGTAGGTAATGGGCGAAAAAAACATTCACTTTTGTTTCAAGCGCTAACTGCGATAAAGCGTCTATGAATGCACCAAATCTTCACACACAATTTTCGCAGCACTGCACATTCAATAGCAAGAAAGAAAAAACTCGGTTATGTGTTGAAATGTTTGTTACCCAGTAAATAAATGTAATTAGAGCATAATTCAATGTAAGTTTCTTCTAAGGCCAGTCAGCTTTTATCTTTGTCATAAAATTAATCAGAAGCAGACTTGAAATGCGAGTGCAGTTTGTTATTGGCTAAGTTCATTATGAGCCAATGAAAATCATATTTTTGATGTCACTCCCCGAACATCCCACGTCAAACCACTTTTAAAATATCGTAATGCCTTCACAAAATTGACTGCAGGAATACACAGCGCACTGTAGCAAACTGATGACACACTGAATACATCAATTCATCCAAAGCTGTCTTTCTTGCACTTTCTTAGTCGCTTGTCCACTGAACTGCCAAAGAACAAGTTGCCGAAAACAAGTGCACAATTGTGTATGCTGTCGCTAAATGGGTTATTATGGTTCAGTTATGCAGTTCGTGTAGAGTAAGAATGCTATGGCACGAATAACTGAACCAATAAGCTGAAGTGTGCTGTGAAGGCGGTATAATTGACAGCAGATATTCTACAATGCATGAACAAAATATGAATACTATAGAAAAACAGAGATGCTAGGATAATGCAGGCTGATTATAGAGGCACAATTATGGGCAGATTAGCTTTAGGAATACATTACACATCTAGGTTGGTGTATGCGGCAAAGAATCGCTCAGCCATAAGCATGTCTGTGATGCATGGACATGCCAACAGAAATTATGCACTTTCGTACAAACACACACACGCACACAAATTGAACTGGAGTAGCATTACGTGAATGGTGACAGTGCCAGAAGAAATAAAGGTCATGCTTATTGTACATGTGCTTGTTGTTGTTGGATTATTCACTTTTTAAGCGTGTGCTTCCAAAATAAACCGTATTCTTGCTAATAATTGTAGAACCTCGACATCAAAGTATCGATAATGTTGCACTGTAGCTGCACATGTGTTGTACGTACACTCAACAGCAAAAGTTTGTGGGATAAAAAACTTCGTAAGCGCCTATATTACCACTTAGCCTCTGATCATAGCCTCAAATTAAATGTTTCAATGGGTAGAGGTTGCTGCAATGTACAGACAAACAAATTAGAGGCTATGTTATGAGGCTAAGCCATAATGTACATTTTTTGCGACTTTTGCATCCAGCAAGGTTTTGCTGTTGATTGTGCCCCTTTAATATCTTCAATATCCTAGGCTTTGTTTGCGGCAACATTGTGAAGTCTTTTCATAGACAGTGCAGTATGACAGTGCGAAGCACAAAAAAAAAAGGAAAGGGGTGGCATGTTAATGGGATCACAGCCACCTGAAGTAGGCATGCTCAGCCACAAATTATGGATATTTCTGTGCTATATAAAAAGAAAATGAGCAAATCCCTTGAACACAATTTGGCCTACAACATAAATATCCTTTACACTCGTATGCTGCAACTAGTGCTTGCAAAACTTAATATCTGTTGTTTTTTAGCTGTTTACAACTTAATAAAATGTGTTGTATATATATTGAAAGGGTAATTGAACTGACTAGCTTGTCGAAGCTACGGCATTCTTTGATTTTTGTAGACTGTTACAATTCAATGCATTAAGAAAAAAGAACGTTTCGGACAAAACTTTGTTAACCCTCTCATAAAGTATGACTAAATGCCGGAACAATGTCCGTTCACTGCCCTGATGTTTGTTTGGCTGTAATATGACTAATAATACCTGGAACGTTACGTGCCCAAACTTTTTGGATTGATGTTGATAATGTGGGACACAACTACGTAGCGTAGGAACCACTCATGCATTCCCTTGTGTTGCCTGTGGTTTCTTTGCGCTAATTAGTTGGGCCTCAAATCAGTATGTATCAACTAGCCCAACTGTCATCCTTAATGGTGCAATCTGGGGCCTTTTGAGACGTACATAAACCTAAATACATGGGGTGATGTTGCATTAGCCGCCATAGAAATGCGACCACCATGGCCTTAAATCAAATGCATATTGTCAAACTTAGAAATCTGACGTGATGTAACTATTGTATAGAGCTCGTGTTAAATTTCACCATTATTGTACTGTAGATTATATAACACAATGGACACCTGACACCTATGGACAACAACTATTGGTAACATATTTCCATGGCATGCCTACCAAGTACAAATTACAGCATCACAAAGATGAAGTTTGAGGTGACCTGCTGTAGTAGATGTTCAGCTGTTCCACTGTGCTTGCAGGTTGTGTTTTCGAGGGCAGTTAACCTGATGTTGCATGGCAGCCCTGAAAAAAAAAGAAAGAAAAGAAAAGAGAAAGTTAAGAAATCATCATGCATTCAGAAACATAATGTATGAAGACAAAATGTTGTAGCACTATACAAAGTGAGCGAGTAAACTGCAGCATGTTATGCATGTATGAATATATACCTTGTAAGGCTTGTGCTCTAACGTAGCATGTGCCTTGCCCATGGTGTCGAGGTGCGTCCACAAGGAATGTTGACTGCAGGCGTCAGCCAGGAGGCTGTGACAGAAAAAGAATATATCCATGATTAAAATGCCGGTTTCTGTGTGACACTAAATGAAAGTAAGCCTATAAGTGAAACTGCTGTCACAGGATAAACAACAAGGCAACAAGGAGATCCCCAGCTTTGCTGTTTACTCAGATTTCACAACATGGAACTAGCTTTAGCTTTTTTTTTTCTCTCTCTCTCAGGCACTTTTTTTAAATTTTTTAATGTGAATGTAGCAAACTTGATAACACACTTTGTACTAATACATGGTGAGTTACGGACGTGCGTGCGGGGGCGATAAAAGTGTATTCGAACACGTCCAGGCTGCATTATAAACTTCATAAATGCATTTCTATTGACTTAGCAGCTCGCTCCTGCGTGAAGCCACGTCGCTCAAGAGAACGCGGATTCCGTCGGTGGAGGGATATGATACGTTGAAAATTTTCGAGTTGCTGTGTGTCGCTTGACTGTCGCAAAAACAAAACCAACCGTAATAAACAAAAGCAATGGGTTTGTACTTACCGGTCCATGCACGCTGGGGCTTGAAACGAACTTCGTTGCTTTGAAGGACGAGGCGCAGGGGAAAGCGCTCTGTGGAAGCATTTCAACGTGCTTTGAACGAACAAGAACAGCAAGCCGAGATCACCGACTACAAGAGGAATCCTTAGTTTCACGAAGTATTTACAGCAAAACGAAACACCGCGAGCTTGCATCGCTGCCCGAACGCATTGCAAACGGTTAACGTGACTCCGGCCGCCGCGTAGTTTGAATTAAAAAAAAACGAGCATGACTTAGTATCGATGTCGGTAGACTGCTGAATCAGCCGAAGCAAAAAAATATTTATTGAAATGAGGATGGCGTAGTATCTCAAAGGTACGCTCACTATAAGCAGCAGTTTGTTGTATGCAAGTGTAATATCAGGCAAAGAAAAAGTCTTCGCCTTGTTCAAAATATTCTGCATCGAAATTAGGCACCGATGCGGGCGCCCCTACATAAAAGTGCAATAGGGCGAATGGCGGCCTCCATAGCGCGAGCTAAGAGAGGGGTCAGTAGATCCACTCCCCGCGGTTGAAGCTGGAACGCGCCGCGGTTGATTTTTTCGCCATCTATGGCGATTTCTAGCATATCGAGCTTTCACCCCCCTGCCAGTGTCTACATAGAGGCCCTTGTTCCAAAGTGCTTATGCCACAATATTCAGCAGGTGTATGGGAATTGTTGAGGGCTTCAGTGAAAGTGTTACAAAAATAGTGGGCAGATGACTAAGTATATCGGCACCGATGTTCTCGAGCCGAAATGAAATTGCAAATACAAGGAAACTTTTCTATAGCTCACCTGAGCCGCATGCAGGGTGTTTCAGTGAGCACTTGCAAAATGTCCTAACGATAGCCTGTTTGAGACACAAGAAAAACTATGTAGGTGAGGCATACGTCATGAAGTCTCAAGTTCAAACTGAATTATTAGCTTGGTAAATAGCATTTACGCATAAGGTTCTTAATTAGTGCCTTTTTATAGTGAAGCTGTCTAATGCGACTGTAAATGTTTAATTCTGCAGGAAACCACCATTGTAGTTCTCGCGTCCCATAGCAACGGCTACAGCTACCCCAGCGCCGCCGCACCTGCCGGTGCCGCTGGGTTGAGGGAAGCTAGGAGGACAGAAATTAGGAGGGGAAAGGGTACAGCAGAGCACAGCGTTGCACAGTATAGTGTAGAAAGAGAGGGCAGGTGAGCATGAGGAGGAATGACGTGACGGTGAAGAGGAGGAGAAAATGTGGGATGATGATAATGATTGTGGTTCGCTTGAGGAAAGTGCGCTAATTTTTGCAGCCCATTTCGAGAGCACGGCTAAGCGTCCGTGAGGGTGGGGAAAGGGTGTAAAAGAGATCGAGGGGAGAGAAAGGCCATAGTTGAGGGCTCCGGAAATTTTGAACACCTGGGGTTGTTTAACGTGCACTGACGACGCACAGCACATAGGCCTCTGGTCGCTTCCATCGAAAATGCTACGGTCGCGGACGGGGTCGAACCCGCGTTTTTTCGGTGGCAGCCGAGTACCGTAACCACTACGCCACCGCGGCGGACAGAGGATGTATGGCACGGCGTAGTCTTGTATAGAGCCGTAATGACTGGGAAAGGGAAGAGAGTGAGGAGGAAGAATGGGAGGATGGGAGAGGGTAGATAGTTTCATTTTTCCGACAAAAATATTGGAACGTTTTTGAATCTGGTTTCCGCTAAATTCATGACAACATGATCTTCACTAAGCCTATCTGATATTGATGTTCAACACCCTTTCGTGCAGTGTGAAGAATTGCCGCATATTGACGTGCCTACTCTCCACAGGACCCTTTTTCGGTCAGCAGTAGTTTGTAGCTCGAAATAACGTTATCTGTTCTTTTTAGCTGCGTTTCATGTCTGTGCCATTTACCTTTTGAATGTTCACTTTCTAGGCACGTCAGCATCAATAAATATTAATGATTACGAAGTGATTAAGCAAGCACATTCACCTACTTTCGAATACCGTAACTATCCTGGATTGCGCGTGCTTGGGCGCTTCAGGAATTCATGACGGTTTATTGATTGCTTATTATGTATTAAAAAAATATTACAGCATATCCACGGAGTGAATGATGATGAGTGGGCGAAGCTCGGGATGTGCATCGTAGATCGTGCCGAGTTCCGGATTAATTTAGTTAACGCGCATGCTACGAATCCTCACGGTTCAACTATGCACAATGCACAAGTGAAATCTCCCACCGGCACTTCATTGCAAGTCAAGATCCAGTATATATATATATATATATATATATATATATATATATATATATATATATATGGGTTTTGCCGGTGAACGCTTCTCCAACGCGAGCAGTCGGAATTTCTCAATCAAGAAACTCGCTAGGAGACGCTGCCTGCGCCAACGTTGTCTCTGGCGTTTGCCGGGGCAGTGTCGAGTTTGCCGGGGAGCGCGTGGCTCCCGGCGCGCGCGGCGAGGGCGAGCGCCAGGTGCCACGCGCTCGCCCTCGGCGCGTGCGTGCGCTCCAGCAGGCACGCGCCGGTGGCTACCTACTACTAACTACTACTACTACTACTACTACTACTACATACATCGGGGACGCACGAAATGGCTGCTAATGGGGAATGAGAGACAGAAGAATTCGGGTTTTAGTTAACGCGCAGGCAGGCAGGCACAGAACTTTATTTTTGTCCTGAGGAACTGCAGTTGGACGTCCCCTTTTAGGGGGATCCTGTAGCAGTTGCGGGCCGCTCCCACGCAGGGACAGGAAGACCGTGGCCCTCCGCCCTCTCGCAGGCTCTCTGGACAGCCCGAAGTTGAACCGAAAGGTCGCCGCTTCTCAGGGCTTCCTCCCAGTCCTCTTCTTTGCTGAACTCTGTGTCACGTAACGCAGGACATTGCCAGAGCATGTGAGCTAGTGAGCAGTAAGCCTCTCCGCAGTTCGGACAATGCGGTTCAACATTGGGCGAGAAGTTACTAAACCTGCCTCGCGAAGGGAAAGACCCCGTTTGGAGCATCCTGAAGGCCGAAGACTGCGGACGAGTGAGTTTAGGGTGAGGAAGTGGAAAGACCCTCCGAGAGAGATGATAATGAGTCACGATCTCGTGAAAAGTGAGGAGCGGGTCCCTGTACCTGCCGGCATCCCCGCCCGCGAATTCGCCGGGACCGCCGCGGTGAGTGAAACCTCGCGCACGGTCATGGGCAAACTCATTGGCGTTGGGGACATCGGGGTGTACGTTGGCCCCCATGTGGGCCGGGAACCATGTTATGGTGTGAAACCCGGCAGCCCCCTCGCTGCCGAGGATAGCTGCTGCCTCCCGCGAGATCGAGCCCGAGGCGAAAGCTCTGGCAGCGGACCGCGAGTCCGTGAAGACATTTGGACGCGATACGTCCTTCATTGCTACAGCAATGGCAATTTGCTCAGCAATCGTTGCCGAAACGTTTCTAACCGACGCAGCACATAGGAGCTTGCCACTATGGTCGACTGAGACCACTGCAAAGCGATCAGAACGCCCGTACTGTGCTGCATCGACAAACGTAGCGAGGTCCGGGCTGTCTGCAACTGACTTCAATAAGGAACGGGCCCGAGCTATGCGGCGTCCTACATTGTACTGCGGGTGGACATTCCTGGGAAGTGGAGCTACGGCAAATGTACCTCTGATAGAAGACGGTAGAGTCACTTTACGTTCGCGAATCTGTGTAAGACCGCAGCCAATGGACTCCAGGATACGTCTACCGGCCTGCGAGGACGACAGGCGCACTACCTGAGCCATTTTCTGCGCCTCGATCACCTCCGAGAGGGAGTTATGCATGCCCAGTTGTATGAGCTTTTCGGTGCTCGTGCTGAGAGGCAACCCTAGAACTCGCTTTATACTCGTGCGCATTAGTGCGTCGATTTTTGCCTCTTCCCTTTTGGACCAGTGCAGCGCCGAAGCGACGTAATTAATGTGGCTCATGAGAAACGCATGGTAGAGCCGAAGGAGATTGCTCTCGCTCAGCCCGCCCCTGCGGTTCGAGACCCTGAGTATGAGCCTAAGCATGTTCTCCGTCTTGGAAGTGATGCGAGCTATAATCTGCGAGTTGCGCCCCTTCGACTCCAGCAACAGTCCGAGCACCCTGATGCAGTCTACCCTGGGGATTCTCTGCCCGTCACGTGTGTATAGAGATATTGGAATCTGCTCTAGAGGAGTGAGGTTCCTCATCCCTTGTCAGGTGGGTCGGTAAAGTAACAACTCGGACTTGGCAGGCGAGAGGCTCAATCCCGAACCGACTAGAAAGCCCTCCGTGACGTTGAGTGCCTGTTGAAGTGCCTGCTCTACCTCGGCATCGGACCCTCCCATGCACCACACAGTGATATCGTCCGCGTAGAGAGCATGGTTAATCCCGCGAACCGTGGCGAGTCGCTCGGAGAGGCCCTTCATGGCAATATTGAAGAGCAGAGGAGAGATGACGGCCCCCTGTGGAGTGCCTCTCGCTCCCAAGGTAAATTCCGCGGATTTTAGTTGGCCGATCTTAATGGAAGCCCTGCGTTCCCTGAGAAAGGAGCTAACGTATGCGTGGAAACGTTGTCCCAGACACATATCCGAGACTGCCTCAAGCACAAACTTGTGAGAGATGCTGTCAAAAGCTTTGGCCAGGTCTAGAGCTAGTATGCCTCTAGTATCTCTGGTGTAGTTGTCGATAATTTGTCTCTTAATGAGGAGCATGACGTCCTGTGCAGATAGGGCAGGCCTAAATCCCACCATGTTTTGCGGAAATAGCTCTTGAATTTCGATGTACCGGGACACCCTATTGTGGATCGCATGTTCAGCCACCTTTCCTACGCAGGACGTAAGCGAGATGGGCCGCATGTTCTCCGGTGCTAAAGGTTTCCCTGGCTTTGGAATAAGCACCACGGAGGCAGTCTTCCAGGATTCGGGGACAAGCCCCGTCTCCCAGATTTTGTTGACTTCCTCGGTTAGCTTCTGGATGGATTTACTATCCAAGTTACGTAGGAGCCTATTTGAGATTCCATCCGGGCCCGGTGCAGAGCGTCCGTTGAGCTCCTGGAGGACCTCCCAAATTTCTGGTTCAGTGAAAGGTGCGTCCAGCTCCGCCACCGTTCCCCCCCGGTAACGAGGATAGTCCGCGTCACCGGAAGGACCCAGCGGAAGATAGGTATCCGCTAACCCTTGCAGAAGGGCTGTTTCAGACACACCTTTCGCCTTTTCACTATGTACAATTCTGT
>JABSTT010001740.1:0-186524 GCA_013339685.2 Hyalomma asiaticum
ACAGCATTTGTTATTTACCCACTTTTCCGTAATGAGGTTAGCACAGTCGTAATCTCTTTTTCATAATCCCGTGTGGGTTCGCAGGGAAGTTCTTCATAGAAATTTGTGTCAGCCAACTGCCGAAGCCCTTCATTAATGTAATCGGTCCTGTCGAGGACAACCACAGCACCACCTTTGTCGGCCGGTTTGACAATGATCTTTGGGTTATCATTTAGGCTGCGCAAAGCATGTCGTTCTTCTTGGGATAGATTGCTGCGAATAGGTCGGCGTTTTTCGTATTCTTTGATTATATCTTTTTGCACAGCTGAAATATACATATCCAGATATTTGTCACGTTGCTCGCATGGAGTCCATGTTTTATCGGAAAGCCCAGGTGGTCGGTTTCCCTGTGTTGTATTTTGATAAAAAAATATTCCTTTTGACGCAACGTTCTGGCGAAATTGTCCAAATCCTGATAAAGCTGAAATTAGTCGATCTTGCCTGATGTGGGACAGAAGGTGAGGCCCTTTGATAAAAGTTGTATTTGAGAAGTGGTCAGCGGTTCTTTGGACAGATTAACAACATTAGTGACTTCAGGGATGTTCTGAGATGATTCACGCGAATCTTCAGTTTGATTGATGAGCTTGTTAAGAGGAGGGTTGGCGTGATTGCCTGAAGTCGGCAGTACGCCGTCGTGCTGACATTTCTTTTCCTTCTTGCCCTGAATGGTGAATCGCTTTCCCTCTTCGTATTTAGCGAGTTCTGCGGTTTCTACTCGACTCAAACTCGACTGGTTCAGTCGCGCCCGTTCTTCCTCAAGTTCCGCGGCCCTACGTGTGCAGTGCTGTATTACCACCCGCGGGAGCTCTAGAGATGCATCGTTTAATATACTGCTCCACTGTTGCTTTTAATGTCTGCTAAAGGTGCCCATTGCAGGCTCTAGGTACACTCTAAGACCCCTTGGTGTCGAACCCGACGTTGTATAGGTTTCAAGATTTGAAGCATGCATTTGAAAACGAACGCGCTTATCTACTATTTTACGCAAGGCCATAAAATCTCGAGACCAATGTGAGCTGGAGCGGGTCGCACCTGTTCGGACAAGTCAGTCGTCGCTCCTGGAAGCAGCGCCGCCGGCAGCCTCCACGTAGTCTCGTGGGGTGGTGCTGGGGCTGTTCCGCCGCTGGCCCCTCTCAGTCCTCGTCGGCTGCAGCTGTCGTCCGTACTGTCGATGGCGGCTCTCGTTTGCTTCGTGCATAGTTGGGAATTCCTCATGATACGGGAGGTCTTCCGTCGTTGTACTCGAAGAACTCCGAGGAGCATGGTCCAGCCAACCTGACACCGATTTCGCGGCAGTTCGTAGAAGCACTGATCTGAGGTGGCTTGCGATGAGTGCAACCCCCTCAAAACTCGGGTGGTTGCCGTCGACTGCCAGAACACGGCCAGGCGGTAACCACTCCAGGCCGTGGTCGAGGAAAAATAGTTTTCCCTTCCGAGAACAGTGTCTTCGAAGCAGGTTGTTGAAACGGCCGGCTTCTTTGTTGAAGCGCATGACGAACCGACGGTTCCGGCATGCGCGGCGATGATCTGGTGCACGGGGCAGTATCAAGGTGGCCAGAATCTTCTTTATTTCAGGGCGAAGTTCAGTAATTTTTCTCAACATGTCCTTGTACCTCTGGAGCACAACATCGGCCGGCAATGCTGCAATGTCGTTGGTGCCCACGTGTATCACGAGGGTGGTCACCGTGCGGGGAATAAAGTCCAAAAGGGATGACACTTCTTGGACAAGAAGGCCCTAGGAATGACTTCGGCGTACGGAGGCGGCACACCCATTTCGAAAGACTGAGGTCTAGCGACAACTTGGGCGTAACTAAGTGGGAAAGCAGCAGGAATAGGTTGAGGCGGCGTGGCTACAACTGGAGCATGACTCAGTGGTGCAGGGGCCGGAAGGTATTGGTGGTATTCAGGCATCACCTCTGCGATTTCCTGCTCAATCTCTCGGCGGTGGGGAGGCAGAAGTGTGGTCGACGGCTGTTGAACATGCTGCGGTTGAGCAAAGGACAGCAGAGAGAACTGGCGTGCAACTTCCTCGCGCACGAATTCCTTGACTTCCGCGAGCAACGCGGAATGGTCAGAAGTGGCCGACAAGCCAGCGAGATCGGCGTCGCGTGATGAAGGGCGACGGGTCATCAACCGCTGTCGACGCAGAACTTTGGCACAGCGTTATGACCTCGGCCACAGTGCGAGGGTTTTTGGCGAGCAGCATGGTGAAGGCGTCATCGTCGATACCTTTCATGATGTTCTTGATCTTTTCAGACTCCAACATGGTCGCGTTGGCCTTCTCGCACAAGTCGAGGATATCTTCTATATAACTCGTGAAGGATTCACCGGCCTGCTGAGATCGTTCGCGTAAGCGCTGCTCTGCTTGCAGCTTACGAACGGCGGGGCGACCGAACACGTCGACAATGGCGGTCTTGAAGTCGGACCACGTCAGGAAATCTGATGCGTGGTTGTTATACCACAGACTCGCCACACCCGCGAGGTAGAATATCAAGTTGCTCAGCTTTCCTGCCTCGTCCCACATATTGGGCACGCTCACGCGCTCATAAATCGCGAGTCAGTCCTCCACGTCGGTCCCATCTGCGCCAGTGAAGACAGGTGGGTCTCGTACACGAGGGGCACCGGGACATGCGGTCGGTGCGGGCGGAGGCGTTTGCTGGGCGGCGTCCTGAGGCATGGTAGACGGCACTGTGCGGGAGCGAAGTTCCAGGGGCATAGAAAGAGGCCCAAGTTGTTGTGAGGGTACTCAGACACTCTTCACCAATTGTAGAGGGCGTTTATTGAAGGCTGGCGTCAGGCCCTACCGGTAGCTTGTTCAACGGCTGAAAGCACGAGCCCCGAGAGCGAGCGGCGAGCACGAGCAGTGCGCGTTAGATACAGACCCACTAGATCACACTGGAGAGCCTACCCCACTATAGGGTTCGTTACTTTTCGCTACAATATATATATATATATATATATATATATATATATATATATATATATATATATATATATATATATATATATATATATATTGACACGTGCGGTTATTTTGATTTAAGTGGAAAGCCGTTATCGCTTCCCATACGCGCAACGGAGGCCGCGTTTATCTTGCATGCCACTTCTAGAGCCGTGTCGACCATTGTTGAAACTTTGCATGCTTGACGCGCACATTTCAGTAACTTCTAGAATTCCAGGGATCATGCGAGAAGCTGTTATGACGCGGGTATGAAAGCCGACGCATTACGCCGTTTGTCAGTCTTTCCGTCGACCGACGACTGTCCACGACGCTGTTGCTGTGAATTTTCATTGGCTTTGCAGCAAGACTGATAGCTGGGCTAGTTGGTAGTTATCCATATTTAACCTTTTTTAGCGCGCACGAAAGACACAGACACAGAATGATGACACAATGACACAGACACAGTCCTTTTCTGTGTCTGTGTCATTGGCTTTGTTTTGCTGGGCACAAGCTCGCCCAATAAACAGTTCGCCTGACATCACTTGAGTCCTGCGTGCTTCGTCTCGAGTGCTGCGTGTGTCACAACCACGTGACAATGTATATATATATATATATATATATATATATATATATATATATATATATGATGTATGCATGTATGTATGTATGTATGTATGTATGTTTAGATACATCTGTGTACTAGTGCATGTTTCCATACATATACGTATGTATAATTGCTGTGTAAGATACTCGCAAGGTTATTCTGTCACTGTATATTTCTATTGCGCACTTTTATCGGCATTCACTGTTCAGATGAGCCTGTTTCTTTGTATTTGTGACTGTGTACCTTACTGTCATCGTATTGGAAATTTTCCTGTGCTCCACCTCACACAAGCGTACACGCCCCCCCCCCCCCCCCCCATCCCCTTCCTTTTTTCTTTTTTTCTAGTCCTTTTTTCCCCTTGTTTCTTTTCCCCGTGTCTCCTCTATCTTCATCAAAACCTCTTGTTGGGCGAGTTGGTACATTCTTGAAACCTAAAGGCACCGGCGCAACCAGACGACACAGAAGGAGAGACAAGGACACACGAGCGCGGACTATCAACTGTGTTTATTTGGAAAAAATGACGTGGTTTTATAAGTGCCTCAAAGAAGCATGGGAAATGGAGGGGGAGAAAAAAAAATAAAAGGGGGGGGAGAGGGGGATGGTGACATGTCAACAACGCAGGCGCAATCTCCTCTATCTTGCCAGCTCCCCAAGGCAGTTTCCTGTTGCTACAGGCCGCCACAGCTCTGAGTTTTTCTACATCTGGCTTTCTTTTTTCCTCCATGCCTCGCACTTCTTGCAGCTGCGTGTTGGGCCCTGAGGAGAGGGCTGAGCTGATACATTCACTGCTCCCGTGACTCAAAGCGGGGATGCCGAAACCGCTCCACCGCCTTCCCTCCCTTAACTTCTACGTCGGTATACGTCAAACACCTCCTTTTATCTTGGGCTTTCAAGGCGGCCACCCATATTCCATACACCGCTTCCCCCCCTCCCTTTCTTTTCCCTTTCGCCCTTTTACTTTTTCCCCCTCTCAACTTCAGCCATGCTCTCTCCCTTTCTTTTTCCCATTACTGTCATGTAGGCTCGTATGCACCATTTGTATTAGAAGCTTGAGAAAGGCCGGTCTCGCGGCCGGAACGTCGTAATAAATGTTATGTTTTTTCAAAGTGACCCTTTGACCTGCTGCCAAGGATTTATCTTTGAAGTATATATATATATATATATATATATATATATATATATATATATATATATAGCAGGCATGGTGGTGAATAGGCCGAAGGCGTGAAGACAGAGATGAGTAGTATACCCTCGGAATCGCCAACAACAATGGGGAAAGCGTTTATTCAAAGTTTCAGCCGGAGACCGGCCTTCATCAGGAATGCCTATGGCTGTATTCCCGCTTCTATTTATGCCTATCTGAGAGAGATTTTCGTAAAAGAAAGAGGAAGAAAGAAAAACATGAAAATAGAAAAGACTGTAGAGAGAATAAGAAAAGACAGGAAAGATAGTGAACCTGAAAGAAACGGACCAAAGAGTGGAAGAAACGCAGACGACATGCGTCATATGCGGGCAGCACCTCCCCCCGCCCCCCCTCTTTCTTTTGTTCCTCCTCTGCCCTCTTTATTCCTTCCCCTCTTTACGAAGTGGTCTTCGTGGCCGGACCCAACAGTGATGCGTACACTTCAGGCCACCCCCAGGCGTGTCAATGTCAAGAAAAAAAGAACAGAAAGAAGGAAGGAAGGAAGGAAGAAAACGGGTGAGGGTGGGTGAGTACAACTGCAATGACGTCGGTGGCGATGGCGTCTAGAAGTCTGCGCCCGGACAGGCAAAAACGTGTACTGACCTGGCTGCGCGTTTGGCCACATCCAGGAGAAAAGAAATAAAAGAAAAGGAAAGTTTTAGAGAAATAATTAGAATAAGGCATGTAAAAGATAAATGGTCAGGAAGTAATAAAAAAAGAAAAAAATCATCATATTGGTTTACATGATTCGCTTTGAAAAACACGTCATATTTCAATGGTCCGGATCCCGCTGTACATACGGTGCCACAGGTTAAACGCTTGCCAATGATTTTTGTTATTGCGATGATTCCCGGTTTCTCATTTATACCTTTCTCGATCGTTTTGATCCGGTATGTTAGATATGATTCTCGTTGCTCACGTTCTCGCTTTGACCTGAAGCCCGTTTCTAATAGTGTCACTGTTAGTTTATCGAATGAATGGTTTGGGAGGTTTAGATGTTTCGAGAGAGGTAGATTGGGAATAGATTTGGCATGGGCTTTGTGGTTGAAGCGGAGCCTGAATGGGGTTTCTGTTTGACCTATGTACTGCATTCTACATACAGTACACTCCAGCAGATAGATAACATTCGAGGCGTCGCATGTTAAATTACCGCGAATTTTCACAGAGTACTGTGATTGTGAGCTGTTGGCAGTACTCGTCTGCTGCATTGCCTTACAGACAAGACACCTTGGTTTCAGGCATGGCCTGCATCCGTTGTGTCGCCGTGATGTATTTAATCGCGAGTTCACAAGCGTGTCCCTGAGGTTACGTGATCGTCTGTAGGTAACGGAAGGGGCGGATGGAAATGCACGCTTAAGTCGCTCGCTTTGTTCTATAATGTTGTAGTGACGCCTTAGGATTTTGTTTACATTGGGGAAATTCGTGCTGTACGTTGAGCACAGGTTTGTACGTTGAAAATGCTATAGACTCAAGGGCATCGACGATGCCCTTGAAGACTCAAGGGGAAGAATTCTTCTCGTCCTTGAACTTGCGTTCGGGGTACTGGTAAGTACCGATGGCTGAGGCCGACCATCAGAAAACGGCCTTCAGTAAGCCTGACGGCTTATATGAATTTAACGTTATGCCCTTCGGCCTGTTTAATGCCCCGGCCACGTTTGAACGACTCATGGAGACAACACGCTGCGTGGCCTCAAGTGGTTAGTGTGCTTATGCTATCTCGACGACGTTGTGGTCTTTTCGCATGACTTTGCGACCCACCTTCTTCGCCTCAGACATGTTTTGACGTGCCTGACGAACGCCGGCCTACTGTTAAACCTTAAAAAGTGCCACTTCGCCGCGCGACAGCTGACGATGCTAGGTCACATTGTGTCCAAGCATGCAGGGCAGGCACGTAGCCAGGATTTTTTTTCGGGGGGGGCCCAAGGCCTAAATGTTCGCAAGAAAGTCGTTCCATGGCAAAATGAAAAAAAAAAGTTGCCCGGGAATACAGAAGGCGCTTAATTATTAGAAGAGAATGAAAACAGTGGAATGCAGCATAAAAGGCGAGTTAATCAGAGATGGAAAGCATGTTTTTTGACACTGCAATAAAGCTAGTGCGCGTGCACCAGAAAAAATACTTTCCCACCAAGTAATCTCGACCGAGAAGGGTCAGAGTCAGTGACGTAAAGAAGAGTGACAAAAAAAAAAAAAGGGAGGGGGGGATGCGAAGGAACCTGGCGCCCACTTACGGATGTGTAGTAAATAAAAAAAAAACAATTGTCGGACGCTTTCTCTACCCAACTTCTCATACTGTCTGAACAACAGGCCTGCGAGAAGAACGTGAGCCACTTTATTTATGACAGCAATTCTTAAACCAAAAACAGAAATACTTGGGAAAACAATTTTATTGAACCACAAAATACCAAAATACGGATGCTTTCATGACAAAAAAATATGCAGAACACTGACATTCGTTTTAGCAAGCACTTGTAAAGAATGGCATTGGGAATGGTTTTACGATATAATAAAAGTCAATGCAAAAGAAGAAAAAAAAGACGCACATGCAGCTTTGCCGAAAAGAGGTTCACGCTGCAATTTTCATGCGTCTCGGTTTCTCCATAAACACAGCGATAACTTCGTCGACATTCACTTGCATCCGGTGAATGGACATAAGAGCCAGGCCATTAAGCCGCTCTTCAGCTGTCCGGTTCCTCAAATATGTTTTTATTCTTTTGAGTGTCGAGAAGCTGCGTTCTGCAGCAGCTGTAGTCACTGGGAGCGTTGCCAATATCTTGAGGAGTGTGTGAACATTCGGGAAGAGGGCTTTGTCGCATTCAGCTAAAGCGTCCGTCGCAAAGCGGGGAAGTTCCTCCTCTTTCTTGGCTTGCCATTTGGTTTTCCAGATTTCCCATTCACCTTTTAGTGTAAGGATATGCGCTGTTGTCATATCTCTGAGGTAAAAATCGAAGGCCGGCTGCACAGATTCAAATTTGCCCTTGTAGGCGTGCTTTGGCAACACAAATTGCAAACTTTGCAGTGTTTCCCGATGGTTTGCAAAGCGCCGTTTGAGGGAAGCTTTCAGGTCATCTATGTAGGGTATGAACGTGGCTCGCCTGTAGTACTCTTCCGCAGAACTACAAGCGCAGTTTGCCCGGTATCTCTGTGTTCCTACCACCCGTGGAATCTCGCAATGCACTCCGAACTCCGCCGCTCTACCTTGACATAGAGAAAATATTCTGTGGAATTCTGCCTCCGCGTTAGTTCTCATCTCTTCTAGTTTAGTCAGCACCAGGTCAACCGGATCCAAGGCGACGCTCATGTCAATAGACGGGCTTTGCAGATACACAGACAAGTGGTGTGTGAGGCCTAGGAATGTCTCGCTAACAGAGAGGCATATAAGAAAGTTTGGCGAACAGATTCGCTGGTGGAGGCAATGAGCGGTGGACGCTGCTGCTTTGTCAGGGAAGTGTCCACGAACTCTTCAAGTGAACGAACTATCTCAGGAAGTGCCTCCCCAACAGTGCGACTGAATCATGCGTTCCACCCACCTTGTCTCACAATATCGGTGCAGCCGGCGAAAGACTTTGTAGACGCCTCTAGATGTTTTTTCAGGGACCGCTGTCCTCTTTGGTGACATACGAAAGAAAGTGCATACTCACTAATGTACCAAAGGCCCGTCGAATGTCTTGGACAGCTGAGGCATCGCTTAAACAAAGGTTCAGAGAGTGCGACGAGCAATGCGTGTACAAAGCCGTGGGAAGTCCTTCAGGATGAGCGCCTGCACGCCGTTGAATGCCCACTCATCGCTAGTGGGATCGACGTAGCGTACGCACAACGAGAACTGCTCCGTTTGGGATACATCCGTTGTTTCATCTGCTAGCACCGAAAAAAATCCGCACATGCAGCTTTGCCGAAAAGAGGTTCACGCTGCAATTTTCATGCGTCTCGGTTTCTCCATAAACACAGCGATAACTTCGTCGACATTCACTTGCATCCGGTGAATGGACATAAGAGCCAGGCCATTAAGCCGCTCTTCAGCTGTCCGGTTCCTCAAATATGTTTTTATTCTTTTGAGTGTCGAGAAGCTGCGTTCTGCAGCAGCTGTAGTCACTGGGAGCGTTGCCAATATCTTGAGGAGTGTGTGAACATTCGGGAAGAGGGCTTTGTCGCATTCAGCTAAAGCGTCCGTCGCAAAGCGGGGAAGTTCCTCCTCTTTCTTGGCTTGCCATTTGGTTTTCCAGATTTCCCATTCACCTTTTAGTGTAAGGATATGCGCTGTTGTCATATCTCTGAGGTAAAAATCGAAGGCCGGCTGCACAGATTCAAATTTGCCCTTGTAGGCGTGCTTTGGCAACACAAATTGCAAACTTTGCAGTGTTTCCCGATGGTTTGCAAAGCGCCGTTTGAGGGAAGCTTTCAGGTCATCTATGTAGGGTATGAACGTGGCTCGCCTGTAGTACTCTTCCGCAGAACTACAAGCGCAGTTTGCCCGGTATCTCTGTGTTCCTACCACCCGTGGAATCTCGCAATGCACTCCGAACTCCGCCGCTCTACCTTGACATAGAGAAAATATTCTGTGGAATTCTGCCTCCGCGTTAGTTCTCATCTCTTCTAGTTTAGTCAGCACCAGGTCAACCGGATCCAAGGCGACGCTCATGTCAATAGACGGGCTTTGCAGATACACAGACAAGTGGTGTGTGAGGCCTAGGAATGTCTCGCTAACAGAGAGGCATATAAGAAAGTTTGGCGAACAGATTCGCTGGTGGAGGCAATGAGCGGTGGACGCTGCTGCTTTGTCAGGGAAGGTGTCCACGAACTCTTCAAGTGAACGAACTATCTCAGGAAGTGCCTCCCCAAACAGTGCGACTGAATCATGACGTTCCACCCACCTTGTCTCACAATATCGGTGCAGCCGGCGGAAAGACTTTGTAGACGCCTCTAGATGTTTTTTCAGGACCGCTGTCCTCTTTGGTGACATACGAAAGAAAGTGCATACCTCACTAATTGTACCAAAGGCCCGTCGAATGTCTTGGACAGCTGAGGCATCGCTTAAACAAAGGTTCAGAGAGTGCGACGAGCAATGCGTGTACAAAGCCGTTGGGAAGTCCTTCAGGATGAGCGCCTGCACGCCGTTGAATGCCCCACTCATCGCTGCTGCTCCATCGTATCCTTGGCCTCTCATCATGTTCAAGTGCAGGCCAAGATTCAGCAGCTCCCTTTTCAGTGTGTGTGCCAGGCTAGAAGCACTGACGTCGTCAACAGGTACGAAGCAGAGAAAATCTTCCCGAATGCTCGAACTAGTGGGATCGACGTAGCGTACGCACAAAGAGAACTGCTCCGTTTGGGATACATCCGTTGTTTCATCTGCTAGCACCGAAAAAAATCCGGCCTCGTTTGCCTGTCTTACAATTTTATCTTGTGTGAGCTTGCCAATTATCGAAATAATTTCATTTTGAATGGACGGGCTTGAGTAAAGAGCATTGTTGCCTGCTGTACGAATGTGATTCGCCAAAATTGTGTCTCCGCCATTCGCTCGATAACGTAGGAGCTCCCTGAAGTTGCCGTCGTTCTACAAGGGTTCTTCAAGAGAAAGGCGCCCCGAATCCTTGTCACCTCTCAGCGCGAGGTCTTGACGGCCGCACAGTACAACTGTCTCGACAATCGCGCGCAACTTTGCCTTGTTGTCCTCGAGTTCTCCCTTTGCTTGCTGATTAAGCTGTATGTGGACACTGCTTGACTTTCCTCTGGCGACTCTGAGAAAGGATTCGGCGTCAACCGTTGCCGCCTTGTGATATTCAGTCCGTGCATGATTCTCGAATATCTCAATGGCATCCTTCCATTTCGTAAACGGGACTGTTACGAGGTTCCTACATGACTGGTGAGAGCCTTTGCCTGCTCCGCTCTTACGACAAAAAAGTGCGCAGGTTTTGCAGAACGCTCCCTTCCGCACGTGAGAAAATGCAAGCCATCCGTATCGCTGCAGCCAGTGAGATTGAAACGTGCGCCTTTTCCCGTTTTTGGCTACCGAAATTTCAAACTTGTAGCTCGGAGGTGGCATCCACACGTTAGAGTATACCTGTTCTCTTATGTCGTCGGGTATGTCAGTGCGATTGACAAACATGCCGATATCATTACGACAAAAAGGGCTATCAGCTTCCTCATCGTCCTCGCAGTCATGCGTTCTCTCGGCATTCAAGTCTGCACGTGTTGTGGTGTTTTCGGAGGTAGAGCCACCGTCTGGTAATGCAAGGCTTCGTTCCTAAATGCACGATAGAAATAAAAAAATAATCATACGTAAGTTTTCTTATCATAGTTGTTTTTACTTTATGCTACAATTAATTACTGTCGCAGGACTTACGACAAGTTCCACTCTTACAAGCAGCCTAAATAAAAATGACTCCGAGTATCCGTACATTCAATACATTTCATTTCACGCCACATGTGCCTGTCTTACCGCTCGTTGATCTAGACTAGATACAATCGAATCTCGTTAATTCAAACACGCTTATATAGAATTGACGTTGTGGTCCTGTGAAAGTCACCTGTATTCTAATGGGCAAAAACGATCTATTATCATTATCATGGCTGTGAACCCTTTTCCTTCCCTAGCGATTCGCTACTGGAACTGAAACAACTTACTCCAATCTAATCCGCACATTTTCTCCAATTTACACGAGCCCAAAACTTGCCTGCGTTTTGGAACCGAATATTCAACCGCAGCCACGTTCGCGCGTTTGTTAACAGGTTCTCATGATCTCATCGGAGGGTTCAAAGGGAGTGTCATCGTGATTAGGAAAGGGCGACGGAGCAGATTATTTTTTTGCGAGTACGCGTACGTTCGTTTTGCGTTCCAACCAAGTGTATGGTGATTTGCCGCCTTCATTGCGAAAACTGACGTGTAAGAAAAGATATTTGGCATGCTGAATACAGCTGCGTCGCGTGTTTTTCCGCACCCGAGGCCGTGGTGACTGTGAGTAGCGCAAAAGCAGATATCCGTGCCTCGAACACAAACGTACATGCGGACATTTGTCATCTTTGTAGACCGAACTGTCAAGGTAAAAGATCTTGAATTAACACGCGAACTGTGTTATATATACAATAAATTTAACTGCCAGAAGAAAAATTGCTCAGTCAACGACGACAAACTGTACATTTCTCTTGCCATCTTTGTCTTATTTTTTAATCGTTAACATAGCAGCACGGTACAGTATTATTTTTAAAAGCTGCTACAAATACCTTTAACTTCAAGTGCATTTTTATATTGAAACAGCAAAAATTTGGTTTGCGTTGGACTCGAGTAAATTCGGCCGTCTGCGCTGGAAAAGAATGAGTATTTTACGGTTGGCGTAACCAGTCCATCCAGTTTTCAGTCATTGAGCCATCATTGCTAATGGCCCTAATTGGGCCATTAGCAAGTGCGAGTGATAAGAAAACGAAAAAGCGTCATGTAGTCATGCCCATAGCAAGTATACAAGATTTGTAAAGCGATGGCTGCAGTCGCGCTATATGAGGCAAATTGAACCCCTCGACCACATAGCACCAGATTCATAGTGTTTGAAGAGTCATCTCAGAAAAAGATATTTATGGCGAAACCAGTATCATATATAGTGTTGCTCAGAAGCTCACAGGCGGAGAATCATTACTCCCATCTTCAAAGCGGACGTTACAAGCAAAGGCAATAAGAAATACAGGACCCACCTTTGGAACTTTAGCGAACAAGCTGGTTAATTTCATCGTTGATCCTGGTCGCTTCCTGGCCGTTGAAGTTGAACCCTGGCTGGCACCTTCTTTCTCCATGGCTGCGTGTTGTTATGCCAGAGGACCCCGACAAAAATTTGCTTGCTCTGACGGAGCGCTGAAGTGCGGGGCTGAATCACGCCTTGCCGTTCGGGCAGCCGCATATTACTGGAGAGCTGCATACGCGCTCATTCAGCAGGTGGGCGTCCGAACTGTACAGATTGTTTAACCTGTTTACTTGTTCCGCCACGCGGGCGCCTGCCCGGCGACACAGGCAGCGGACAAAGGGTGGTGGGGTTCGCAGAGGCGCCAGGGGGGGTCGTACGGGTTAATGGGTCATCGAAGCGGACGCTTCCCATACTTCCCACGCTTTCCAAGTTTTCGGTTATCTTCCATCTTCAGGTCGGGGAAAAACTCTGCGGCTGCGGCAAACCAAACCCGTACGCGTGCGTGTTCTCATACCGCGCAGCTGTCAGTCAAAGCACCTGATTACTCCCTAAGTTGCCGCCACTACGCGCGACAAAGACACCGCTCCTCTCGTTGAGAAAAATAAGAAAAGAGATGTCCGCAGGGAATCCACAGGTGGAGTCAACACTACCTTTTTCTGTTGTCAGCAGTGCTCAGGGGCCGCACCTCAAAGCCCCGTGCACCCTGGCAACTTCCAAGAGGACGGAGGACACCCCCAAGACGGGGCAACCTCTTTCGGAGAAAAGGGGATTGCCCAGGCGTGGATCCAAGGAACAGGAAAAAGCCGGGAGGACAAAGCAGAGCAGAGAGCGACGGGCCACGACAAACGACGGCCATGAGACATCGTCCGTCCGCCTCCTGAAGAGAAGTTCCGCATATTTTTTTCAGTGCAACAATACAGTTTCTTTAAAATTTAATAATTCGTAATCGTGCCTTAATTCACCATTCGACTACGATCTGACACTGTATGATGTCCTGTCATTCTCTGCATTGTTCCTTGGAGCAATCCAACTACCGAGCGCCCAGACCGTAGAACTGATGCGACGAACAAAAGTCCCACGAAGTGCGGACAGATAACGTCGTTTTGTCTGGTTTGGAAGCCGTATGGCAACATTTTGTTCGTTCTGGTAATTTTGTTTCGAACAAGCTCGTCTTCTTGAATATGTCCTGCGTTGCACAGCTTTCTCTCTCTCTCCGCACTCACAGAGCAGTAACTGCTTCCGATAATTGGTTTCAGTTGGTATGACCGTTGTGTCAGGAAGATTGATACGGTCGTCGCTGTCTTGGGAATGTTCGGCTATCGGGTTGCGATCTCGGAGGTCATTCTTGTGCTGTCACAGTCTTTCTTTGAGGTTTTTCGTTTCGCCGGTGTAGCTCGTATCGCAGTCAGCGCAAAGAAGTGGGCTCTCTCCCTCGGCGGACCAGTCTTTGGCAATATGTAGAGAACATGTGTTCGAAAGCTTCTCAGTCGCTCGGATGCCTTCTTTTCTGAGAATACGGGCGATGGTACCGCTAACGACTCGGACATATGGGAGAGTGTCGTGTTTCTGTTGTGATGTTGATTCAGGAGCTGGACGCTGAATTTCTCAGCAAGCGTTTCGTGGTTTTGAAATTGAAGTGCTTTCGGAATAACGGTTCTTGGGTAGCTGCTCTTGGCGAGTTCCTTGACTATCGTTTGTTGTTCATTTGTTTAAGTCCGTACGCCGCTACTCGCACTTGTTGTGCCTCTATACCCCTGCGTGAATGGCTGACTGGACGGATTTCGGGGGGGGCCCGGGCCCCCCTGGGCCCCCCCTTGCCTACGTGCCTGATGCAGGGCGTTCTACCCGACACCTGCAAAACTTCTTGCGGTAGCCGAGTTTCCCAAACCTGCGACCATAAAAGAACTTCGTAGTTTTGTGGGCTTATGCTCCTACTTGCGGCGTTTCGTTCGCAACTTCGCGTCGATTATGCCACCACTGACTCGGCTGTGGCGCGGTGACAAAGACCTCTCCTCCTGGTCGCCTGCATGCGACGTCGCGTTTGATACGCTGCGTGTTTTCTTACCTCTCCGCCCATTCTTCGCCATTTCGACCCGACAGGTGCAGCTGAGGTACATACAGACGCCAGCGGGGTAGGTCTCGGCGCTGTCCTCGCCCAACGAAAGCCCGGCTATTCCCAGTACGTCGTCGCATATCCAAGCCGCACGCTGACGAAGGCTGAGGGCAATTACAGCGTTAATGAAAAAAATCCACGCATATCCACGGAGTGAATGATGATGAGTGGGCGAAGGTCCGGAGGTTCATCGGTAAAAACCGTGAATCTTCCGTTAATCTCGCCCAGTACATCATCAAAGATGTGACAAACACTGTGTCGTCATCTAGCGCTCTCCTATCACACTAGAGCACGCAGCGAGCACCTCCGCGCCATCTATTGATCAATTCATGTACTAGCTAAGCAGCAGCGCTCGGACGGACGGACGGACGGACGGACAGACAGACAGACAGACATACTCCCATGCTACGTGTTCCCATACATCTGAATTAAGCGAGCACCGCGGCGCCATCACGCCACCTAGTGAGCACTTCATAAAACTATAGGTGGCTACATACTATGTACGGAGGGGGGAACGACCCACACTGTAAGGAGCTTCGCCCCTAAAAGAGTGCTTGGCTTTGGTATGGGCGCTTGGCAAATTCCGTCCATACCTATACGGGCGTCCCTTCGATTTAGTAACCGACCATCATGCGCTTTGTTGGCTCCTGTCTTTGAAAGATCCAGCTGGCCGCCTAGCACGATGGGCACTCCGAATCCAGGAGTATTACATTCGCGTCGTATACCGCAGCGGACGCAAGCACTCTGACACAGATGCCCTTTCTCGTTCGCCGCTACCTTCATCCTCAGCATGTGCTATAACTTGTGCCCTTTCCGTCCCATCTCCTTCCCATCTCTTTCCGTCCCATCCCTTTCCGACCTGGACTCCTTCGCCGCCGCCCACCGTCGCGACCCCTGGATCGCTTCACTTTTGCACTACCTCTCAGGACCGTCGAACATCCCTGCATTCCTCTCCCTCCGACAACAAGCAGCTCATTTCGCCGTTCGTGACCAGCTGCTCCACCACCGCAACTACGCTCCTGACGGCCGTCGAATGCTTCTTGTTATTCCCCGCAACCTACGATCACGAATCTGTGCCTGCTTCCACGCAGGTCCACAGTGTGGCCACACCGGAGCATTTAAGACTTACGAGCGCATTCGTCACCGTTACTACTGGCGTGGCACTTTCATACGAAAGTTTGTTCCCTCGTGTATTGAGTGCCAACGTCGCAAATCGCCGCATTTACGCGCGTCGGGTGCCCTGCAGCCGCTCCCGTGCCCTGCTAAACCCTTCGACCGCGTCCGCATCGACTTATACCGCCCACTTCCGATGACGCCAGAAGGAAATCGGCGGATCATTGTCGCTGTGGACCATCTGACGCGCTACGCCGAAACTACTGCTTTGCCAAGTGCTACAGCGCGGGACGTGGCCTCCTTCGTCCTAAATCGATTCGTCCTCCGACACGGCGCTCCTCGGGAATTTCTTAGTGATCGAGGTCGAGTGGTCGTACATTCCTGTTCGAAGTCGTCCAAGCTTTGCTTTCGGCATGCCATGTTGTTCATCGGACGAGCACGGCATACCACCTGCAAAGTAACGGGCTCACCGAGAGATTCAACAGCACTCTCGACGATATGCTTGCGATGTACGTGGCATCCAATCATGGTAACTGGGACCGCGTTCGCCACGTTCGCGTACAACAGCGCCACGCAAGCCACTACGGAATTTTCCCCTTTCTTCCTTTCGTATGGACGTCAGCCATCGCACACCAATGACACTCCTCCCGCATCGCCCTGACGCCTCCGAGTCCGAACCTGTACCCGAAGTCGCCCACCAAGCCGAAGAATGCCGTAAGCTTGCCCGCACATTTACGGCACACGAACAACGCCAGAAAGAACACTATACCGACTTACTTCCAGACACGACCTATGCACCAGGCGCTCTCGTGTGGCTTTCTGTGGCTTTTCAAACGCCGGGACTGTCTTCAAAACTCGCCCCGAAATACGAAGCGCCTTATCGCGTCTTGGACCGAACCTCACCGGTGAACTTTCTCATCGAGCCCCTCTCAACACTTACCGATATGCGCCGGCGTGGACGTGACAGTGTCCACGTCTCGCGTCTCAAGCCCTATTGCGACCCTCTACTTGCATACTCTTAGGTCGCCAGGATGGCTCCTTTTACGGGGGGGGGGGGGGGTGATTGTGAAGAAGAAGAAGCGCCTCTCTGAGCAGCCGCATTGTCAACGCCCGGCTCCCTCGGCGCGCGCTTCTGGCCGTTGGCGTCTCTCCCAGACGGTGCTTCAGGCTGCCTTGCTGCTTGCGGTCGCTGTAATATCGAGCCGCTAATAAACCTCTTCTCACGTCCAACTTTGAGTGTAGGAACGTCCCATGGGACGTTCCATTTACCGCAGGAAAACATCCCAAGTGATACAAAAAGCTATGTTTTTGGGATGTCCCGTACTACCAGGTTGTGGGAGGTTATTGGAATCTTTTAGTTTTTATTTTCCTTGTAAGACTGAATTTTTCAGCAGTCGTTCACTGCCCAATGAATTCTTTGGCAACTCAGAAAAAAAGCCTCTAAATTAAGGTAAACACCACCATCATATTTTTTAAAATTTTACTGCACAGCAGCAGTCCAGTGAAAGTATCTTGTGCATAGAAAGATTATCCCACATGTTGTCCTCAGCTTTCCGTCACCAATGGTTATCCTTGCTAAACTTTTGCCAGTTTTCTGTACAGGGGAGCGAGAACGTACATATTTGAGATTTTTTCGTCTGCGTTTCATTATCAATCAGGCAGTCTGCATAAGAGATAAATATGACAATACAGTGAGGACAATGAAATGAAGCAGTAATACAAACGGTGAAAATGGTAACGCCGTAAGAATACTCACAGCAGAGGATCTCCCGCAGTCCATGCTTGTAGCAACGGTGTCCCGTACCCGTTGCAGCCGAGAGCCAACGCTACAGTAGGAGCAATAAGCAAAATGTGCGAAAAGTGAAATACGTGAATTGCTCTTAAAAGCTAAATGCTTACTTCAGATGTAATGAAGTCGGGCTAAATCGCCGAATGCTTTATGGGCCGATAAAGCTGGTGACATGTACCACGTATTGGCGAGAAACCGCACAATCCGTTCGCGATGACTACGGTATCGGATGTAATGGCCCTGGCCGAAGTGCACGTATGTTGCACATAGTTCCTAATTAGGACTTTCCGTGCAACCAAAATGAAGCGCTAATGGCAAAAATAAACCGTTAAGTGCGTAAATTTACATGTATTTATTAGTTTATTAGAGTGGAACATGAAAAGACCAATTCCTTAATGAGCTGAAATGAAATGCTTGCATTGCAAAAACCAGGCGCGCGCCACAAGTACCCTTACCTTAGTTTGTTAACTCAGTTTGGCGAAGTTTTATGAGTAAAAAGGGCTCGGAAACGATCTGCACCGCGGCCTTTGAACATTGAAACGGTCAGGTTCCACACATTTTCGCCCATGCTCTTTGCACGTCCCATGTTTTCTACCGATGAAAGGTGCTATGTACCGAAGGCATAAACACGACGCCACTTTGAAAAGGTCGCATGACGACGAATTTGCTTCTTTCTGTGATTGGCTGGCGAAGTAACACGTACCCGCACGGCAGGCACGTAGCCAGGATTTTTTTTCGGCAATTTAGCCCGACTTCATTACATCTGAAGTAAGCATTTAGCTTTTAAGAGCAATTCAGGTATTTAACTTTTAGCAGTTTTCGCACATTTTGCTTATTGCTCCTACTGTAGCGTTGGCTCTCGGCTGCAACGGGTACGGGACACCGTTGCTACAAGCATGGCCTGCGGGAGATCCTCTGCTGTGAGTATTGTTTGTGAGTATTGTTGCGGCGTTACCATTCACCGTTTGTATTACTGCTTCATTTCATTGTCCTCACTGTATTGCCATATTTTTCTCTTATGCAGACTGCCTGATTGATAATGAAACGCATCATCATCATCATCATTTATTCACCCTTAAGGCCCGTGCACACTGGCGGAAAAACGCGCGCGGCGCGCCGCCGACGGAGAAACGCTTCGACGGCGACGCGCCACACTGCTCGCGGCGAACCGCGACGGCAGCGCCGCGGAATCCCGCCTCCTCCGAGCGAACGGGCGCGACAGGCAAGCGAGCCACCGTACGGGTACGAAACGAGCTTCCGGGCGCGTCCGCATGACTCCGCGATGGAGCGCGTACGTCACGGACGGGGACGCTCTGATTGGTCTCCTCCCCGGCGGCACGCCGCGGTCACACTAGCGGCAAAAACGCGCGCGGCACGGCGCGAGCGGCAAGATTCGTGAAAAGCGGCAGCAACGCGCGGCAGTTGCTCGAATGGGTCGAGACTCATTTTTTTGCGGCCGCCGCGAACGAGACCTTCACTTTTGGTCAGTACCGTCCTCTCTGCGCATGCGCGAGGAAAATTCTGGGGACGTTTGCTCCATGAAGGTCTAGCTTCGCCTAGGTACTACCGTGGATGGTGATGTTTCGTCTCTTGTCCCAAGTACTACGAGAGTCAACAGTCAACATCGCGCGAAGTTCAATGCTCGCGAAGGGCCGAAATCTTGTCGCCAACTGGTCGTTCAGCTTCATCGGCATTTCGGCGACGTGTAATACTTGAGCCGGTGCGCTGCAGTGACTTCGTCGTGCTCTTCTTGCGAACGTCGAATGCGATCATGGTGTCCTCATGACAACACGTAAGTATGATCTTTGTTTTCTTTTGGCACTTTGACCTGTTATAATCTCCTTTGCGTGTACAAGTTTGACTTGCCAGTGTGCCAGTTAACGTAGCGTAATAGCGGGTGCGGCGCGATTGCAAGGAAAGTCAAAAGGACAGAAAGTTGAGCGAGTTGGTAACAGTCCATAATCAAAAGAAGAGGCGTGCAGGACACGGACACAAGGAGAGCAGTGAACACCACGAACGCCGTCGTGAACACCACGAACACCACGAACGCCGACCAACGGCGTTCGTGGTGTTCACTGCTCTCCTTGTGTCCGTGTCCTGCACGCCTCTTCTTTTGATTATGCAAGGAAAGCCCGGGCGTTTATGACGAGGAGCGAACAAACTTGCTCTCGGTGCATTTGGCGATTGTCGCGAGTTGAAACATCCATTTGGTTAAATGCCCACAGCGCGTCCGCTGACAGGAAGCCTTTTAGGGGACGTACTTTTAGGGAAACCATTTTTAGTCTCCGGGTCTTAATGGCACCGAATGTGCCCCATCTCGGATTCACTACCGAGTTGACCACAAATCGAGGAACTCAGCAGCGCTGTACATGAACGTTATATATGTATATTGCCGTCTTGCATATGCAGATGCGAATAATGTGTCGACAGGAGTTGAGTATAAGGCAGAAGGGCTCAATTTAATAGCAGTGCTGTTTTTTGATGGCCTGTATCCGCCCATCTAATCTCCTTCCCCTTGTTGTATTGACGCATTGCGCGCTAGTTTCTGCCACTTTTCCCGAACAAATTAGATCTGTGGTCCATGTAGTCGACAAAGGAGCTGATCAACAAACTGTGACAACTTGCAGACCAACCTCCATTCTTCCCATTTTTTTCGTCAGGTTCACAAAAGGTATTTCCTACTTGTAAAATACATATTTATTTTATAGTAAATATAACTTATCAGGTGCACAATTTGGCTTTCAAGAGGCAAGACCGAAAGTGTTGTGTATTTATCCTGGCCTCTGAGCGAAAGGTGTTTCGTGATGAAGAGTGCCATCTTCCGGGCCCGGGAGTGTATTCCAGTGTTTATCGGTTTGCGTTTCAGTCTTGTTTCATGATTCCAGTAAAAAGGGTGTTTGATGCCTGCCTCATGGTATGACCTACGCAGCAACATAACACTGGCAATATTCAATAGGTGGGGCTATGAATGAGGTCGCCACAATGGGAAGCTAGCTACATCCGGTACGTACCCGTTCACAATGACAGCCACCACAAAGGAAGGGCTCGAGCCTTTCGATATCGCTCACCCTGAAGAGGTTGACATTCTTCAGCTCCTGAGGCCTGGCCACTTTTCAATTGGCCAAGGCACTCGTGGCATCAGCCCAGTTGAAGAATACACCATTCGAAACAATCCTTGCCGCTCTGCGCGATCACATAGCACCGAAACCACCAGAGCTTGCCTTCCAAACTAGAAGAGAAGCTCACGGGAAGATGGATGCTTGAATCGATGAACAAATCACAAAATACGATTTAGAACAGGGAATGTCGCACGAGCCTTAAAACGTTTTGACAAGCGGACTTGTCTTCGTCAGGGCGGCAACTGCCATCTCCAGCGTTCGTTTATGTATGCTTTTGCACACTCTCCCCCGTCCTCAGAAAGAGAGGAGAAAAGCAGCACGTGCGAACAATAACAAAAAAGGGGGGTGGGGTGGGGTTCAGGGTGACAGGTGTTAGCGTGACTAATATAAGGGGCAAGAACGAAGGCTTCCAAAGAATCCGCTCCTTGTACATATCTTGAAAATGCATTGTATGCACAGTGCCAGGAAGTAGGATGAAAAAAGGAACCCATGCTCGGAACAGAAGTTGCTCCTATGGCATGTGCCCCCCTCTCCATCCCACACCACCTGCGCCGCACCAACAGTGCATTTCACTGAAAGATTGGGGCTAAAAATATAACGACAGTCGTCGAACTGGATGGGGGCTCCGCACCTGAAAGTAGACTTTCTGGGAGAAACACTGTTAGCTTGTGCATACCTTAACCTTTTGGCGTCTTTGTTAACCCTGCGACATTCCCTGTTCTAAATCGTATTTTGCGATTTGTTCATCGATTCAGAGCTTGCTTTGTAATATGAACTTCATTGCCACGACCAGGCACCAGGTAAGTGTGCTGCCGCCTACCTCACTGCTCTTTCAATGACGGCACAGCACTGCGGCTTCAACGACCTTGACACTATGCTGCGGGATCAGTTCGTGCTCGGACTGCAAGATGACACAGTGAAGCGGTGACTACAGGCAAAAAAAGAGACGTCTTGAGCCAGTGCTGGTGAGGAAGGAGTAGCCTCAGCGCTGAGGCCATTGCCCGGGGAGCCAGCTTACCCTCATTTCAAAACACGAACATGCCACATTCTGAGCACATGCATCAAGGAATGATGACTGGCAATGATGGCGAGCAGGACGCCATCAAAGACGTTCTTTGGTTACGCATGAGCTTCAGGCCACGGCAGGAGACCGAGAAAAATGTGGGTGACCACAGCGCCAGCTGTGGAGGCCTGCATGAATGCTGCCTGTGTCGGTTTCGTGGTGCCTAGTGCAGGGAATGTGGAAAAAATGAGGCACATTCTTAAGGTCTGCTGGTCGTGGAGGCAGCTTAGCCCATGTTGCAAGGCCAAAGCCGAAGACCGGACAGATTTCAAGGCCACTCGCACAAACACTCCATACTGCGACAGCTTAGCAGTTACTGCTATCAGTGAAGTGCTACACCCTCCATGAAGAAGATCCACGTGAGTGTAAGACTCGAAGGTGCACAGTGTCAGGTGGAGGTGGATTCGGGACCAACCTTTTCAATTATCTCCTACGCAACAGCCAGACACATCTTTCCAAAGGGACATGTTCAAAAGCTACAGTCACTGACCAGGAAAACAGTTAGGCCATGCAGATGGTCTCAGAAGACTTCCTCAAGCGCACCAGTACCAAGATGACCCTTCGCCAGAGAAGGCCGTCATGCTTCTGGACGTACTTCCAGAATCTCCAGTCCATGCAGACGATATGGATAAGTACTCTGCCAAGGATGCTAGCCTCTCCTGTGTCCCCAACTGGGTGTGGAAGGGGTGGCCAAGGTAGCCTCTAAGTTCTGAGTTCACACCATTCGTCTCCAGGCAACATGAGCTGTCCGCCCACAATAGATGCTTACTTTGGGGCGACCGTGAGGTAATTTCACCGAAGCTCCATTTCTGGGTCCTCGAAGCCCTGCATGTTGGACACCCTGGCATCATCAGAATTAAAGAACTTGCCTGCAGTTATGTATGGTGATCCGACATGGATGCAGCCATTGTGGAATGGGTCTGGCAGGTGCCTTCCCTGCCAGGAAACACGGCATGAGATGCCTCGGGCACTCGTGCACTCATTGGAGGCGACCTGGACTCCATGGTCGCGCCTGCACATTGATTTTGCTGGTTCATTCAAAGGATAGACCTCCTTAATTGTGGTGGATCCTTATTCCAAATGGCTGCAGGTCATAGCAATGTCGTCAATGACAGCAGGAGCTGTAATCAGTACCTTACGAAGATTTTTCACAACTCATTGCTTGTCAGATACCCCTTTCTCCGACAATGGTCCACAGTGCACATCTGCAGAATTTCGGGGGTTCCTGGATGCCACCCTCATCCACCACGTGGCATCTGCACCGTTCCGTTTCCATCCATCTACGAACATTCACTAAATGATGGTATGGACCACCAAAGAGGCATTATCTCAGATAATCCAAGGAAGCTGGGCACAGTGCCTAGCAGACTTCACTCTACAGCAGCATGTAACTCCTCACACAGCCACGGGACACTCCCCATCTGAGTTGCTGATGAGCTGCCGACTGTCTACCGTGCTGGACCGGCTGCACCCGTACCAGGACTCATTGTCAAAAACGTTCACCGTCGCAAGTCGAGGAATGGTTAGGGAATTTTTAAGGGACTGTCTACCACTCAGAAAATTTTTTCAGTTGTAAAAATGATAAGATCAATCTTGCATTCACAGAAATGAGCGTGTTTATACCCCATAAAAAAGAATAATATCTTTAATTTAGCCCTGAAAGTTGTGAAAAATGACCAGCGGCGCCACCGTCGGTGATGAGCACCAATCTCCAAGTGTAACGAAATGTCAAGAAATACACGTGCAGGTATCATATCCTGCTGAAAAGCAAGAATTTGTGGCTTACAACTGTATTTGGTACACATCTGGCTGCGTTCTTTCATGATGGACAATAATTCTCATTTTTAAATCAGTATTGCAAAAGCTCAGTAACCAGTGTTGCCGGCATCCGATACATACAGAAGTGGTGAACTTAAAGGTAGAAAAGTCCGTTTGAAAAATTTCTTTCACTTTCCAGCAAAACCACTGCAAGCTTGTGCTCTTCGAATAATGTGCTTTCTGTTAGATAAAAACAGGAAATTGATGAAAGCTAATAGACAGTCCCTTTAAAGGATCACTGACTAAAAACACAAAATATTAAAGGTGGGATAACTTGCGAGATGGATTTGTGTGGACACGCTTACATCATCTGCAAATATTGACAGGCGGCAAAGACAGCCTAGGACGTGCCTAAAGTCAATATTAAAGTGTGTGTAGTACAACCGAGTGAGCAATGGAGGACCTCGTCAAATCATCGTATTACAAGATTTTGTGTAAATTAACAACCCACCACACCACCTGTTTGTGTTAGCCGTACTACTGCCACTGCCAGTGTGCCAGCCAGGCTGCTTGCTTGATGTGCATGTTCTCTTCTGCTGCTGTTTGCTTTCCCTGTCAGACATTCTTATTGTTGGGAACCCCAAGCACTAGGGTACTCGTGTTCTTGTATTCACTTGTCTCTGAACCATTGTTTGCCCGACAGTGCAGAGTAAGTAGGATTATGACATCTGCCTACAGGTTCGGCTGCAAGTACGCATAGTTGCAGTGCTCACATGCACATGTTGCCAAGTGTGGCGTGTGTCACAGCTTTGTGTGGTGGTAAGGTGAGCTGTATTTACTTAAAATCCTGTGTTTTTCGGCATTTCCTGAGACAGAAGCTGCAACTGGCCACCATGAAAACATCTTTAAATAAATAACCATCATGCGTGGAAGCAAAGGCTTTCACACATGATAAATGGGTCACAAGCAACTTATTGCAGCCGAAAGAACAAAATGGGAAATTTTTGTGCCAGTACTCCTTTATAAACCTGGCTGCATCATGGAAACTGGCAAATGGCAGTCTGTGTGACCTTCACAGAAGTGAGCGTTCCATTGAATATTACAGTACTCAGGTTTGTTTTGACATGGTTTTAATATTTCCGCAATATTGATATGTTCAAAATGAATTGGCACCAAGGAACCATGCTATGCTCCAAGAAGTTCACAAGGAACCCAGCCACGCACTGCCTCTCACATTTTCCACTCATCTGAGCCAGAAGTCGAGTCATTTCAAAGTGAATAGTTCAGGTAGTTATAAAATGCCTAAAGAATGGAACTTCACAGTTTAAATTTGCAATCTGTAAAATCCATTATTTGTGTGTTTACAGCATACAATCAGTCCAGAAAATCATTTTGTAACATACCTTATCTTCCTATCCACTGCTATAAAATTTTATGCATAAACTATCTGCTGTACATTGCAGCAAGCAAAAGTTCTTCCTTCTGCACAGGTAACAAGCTATGACACATACACATACTTGATCTGCTTTGTATACAATAATAACTGCTTTGCATACAGTAAAATGTGCTCATTTCAAGAAGTAATAAAACATAAAAAGAGAAGTCCAAAAGCTAGGCATGTGTGATTATTTAATTATTTATTTATTTATTTATTTAAATAGTCTCAATGCCATTTGCAGTGTTACAGAGAGGAGTGGTGTTACAAGTTAGAGATGGCAGTCTTGAATGATGCGTGATCGGGGTTGCTGGCGATGGAGGCAGGAAGGTGGTTCCATTCGGAAGAAGTCTTCAGCACGTAGGAATGGAAGTACATGTTGGTATGGCAGAATGGCACATGAACTTTGAAGTTATGGTCGATGCGAGATGAAACATAAGCAGGTGGCGAGAGCAATGTGCATTTTATTTCAGGATTCATGAAAAAAAATTTTGTGGAAGAGGCATAGGCGGGCCTGCTTCCTCCTGTTAGAAAGAGTAGAAAGGTCTAAAGAAGTTTTTATTGATGAGATGCTAGCAGTACGGGGAGTAATTAGCGACAATGAAACGAGCGACAATGAAACGATCTCAGTTTTTGGTTCAAAACAATGTCACAGTGAATGATAAGTATCCCATAATTTTGGAAAGAAATAAGAAATAGCACAGTGACTCTCGTTAATGCAAACCTGGGGGGACCTCAGTGTTTTGTTAGAATTATGAGATGCAAGCTGAAGTATGGCTCAGTGCAACATACCAGGAAAAACAGAGGTGGCCTTTTATCACGTGCATTTTTGCCGCGCCAGTATTTATTCTTTTTCTCTTAGTGGTTTTCGAATGCTTTGACAAGTGCTGAAAGGCTGCTGCCTTTATTTCTTTCTGCTAAAAATATATATGAGCAAAAATATTCATCAAGAAGGGACCAAAGCAGCTTATGTTTCTGGATAAGGATAAGCGAAAAGTATCAATTAACATAATCAGTGCACTTTGAATTAAGCAACTTTAAAGAATAATTTTGTCACGATGGAGGCAGTATTGACATGTTACTTTAAAGTGGCTTCATGGCAGCGCGAACTTCCCCTGTAAGGGAGGCTTCACGGCACGCATGGATCATACTGCAGTGCAGCTATCTTTACAGGCGTGCTGCATGCGGAAAAATATTTCTATTTGCGGAAAGATGCGCATGGGGGGGGGGGGGGTCCAATGAATATGGAGCTGTGAAAAATATATTGGGCGCTCTCAGAACCGGAGGGTTCCGCGGAACCCACCTTTAAAAAACATGGACTTGAATATTGCATAAAACCTGACTCAAAAGACGGTTTCACCGCAGCATGTGGCCGTTATGCGATGAAACGGCCTTTTCATGCGAAATACACACTGCTGTGAAGTCACCCTTTAGTGAAACGTGTATAATATCTGCAACCAGATTAAAATTCTGGTAGCCTTAGAGCATGTTACGTAGGCTTATATGAGCTAAGTATGGTAAACTTTAAAGCACACCCCATTATACAGCTTATAATTAGCACTTTAATACTACTGAAATTCATATTTGCAAATTGCTTCTAAATTACTGCAGTGATACCATTCTCTGACTTTGCTTCAAACCAATATATTTCTATTTACTTCGTTTCCTGAGTCCTGTTTTGTGTGTTATTAGCTCTGGAAAAGAGCACATTTTGCTTCTTCCCTAATACCTGTCAGCGCAATGCAGCAAATGTTGGTGTCACAATGCATTTTTGCATCTGTATACTGCTAAGGCATTTGTATAAGAAGCTACAAAAGTGTGCAGCCTTTAGTGTAAGTATAATTCAGCATGTCAGGAGGCAGAAACTGTAGCTACACTGGCTTAATGAAGACAGTGTTACTTAGGGCCTTACGTGCTGGCTTTTTCTGTTGCTGGCATTTTATTGCTATTGCACTACCCTACTGCTATTTGCGACATGTTTTGTTTGTATGACTATTACTGCAACAAAATCTGATAAAAGATGCTTTGTGGTACTTTCCGCATTGCTATTCATGCTTAGGCGCTCTGACCGGTAAGCTCTATGTAGCAGTTAACAGGTACCATAAAAAAAAAATGCAGTCAGCTCACACTAGGTGCATAAGGCTAGGTCACAGTGGAGCTGGTGGCCTTTCCCTCCTGCTCACCCTCACTTCCCTTTTGCACTCCACTGATATACTATACTATAGAAAGCTTTACCTTCTACCCTTCTTCTTTCCCTCCTCCTTAGCCCCACTTTCCTTTCCCACTTCTTTGCTGTACCATATTATACATGGATATGCTTTACTATTCACCATGCATAGGGGATGCTTTACTATTCACCATGTGTAGGGGCTTTTCTCTAAAGCAGCACCAGCTGCTGTTGTGGCTCTTTCTCAGAACACCTGCATGCCATGCAGAGAGCCTGGGTTTGATTCTCACTCCAACCTAGCTAGCGTTCTTACAATGTTAGCATAAAGGGCTCGACGGAATTGTGAAGTATGTTGCAACTAAAGTGTTATAATCTGTTTCTGCAAAATGCTTACTTCGTGCAAATAATTGTTTGTTTAACAAGAGGACCCTGAGGCTTTGTTTTAGTACCCCTGTGGCACATACCTGATATGCCAAGTTTCCTGTTTCCAAAAGACATTTTACCTCGAACTAGAGCAGCTTCGCTGTTAAAATTGGTTTTTAACTAGTGGCACGAATGTTCTTATGACAGGTAACCTCAGCATTGACACTTTGGACAAAAACAATGTAGTTTATAAGCACTCTGCTCATTTGGCCCATCATAGTTTGAACCAATGAATAATAAGTATGCCAACTCAATACTGTAGCAGAAGACAGTGAACACTGGATGGCATGTTAAATAGTTGTTCATTCTGTGCCTTTCTTTTTTAGGTCTGGAGTCCCACTTTCCGCTTCATCTCCCAATAAAGTGGTCACACGTGACGTTTTGGGCTCACAAGTTGTTCAGCAGGCTTTCAAGAACAGGCTCCTTCACAAGCATTGCCACAGCTGGTGGAAGCCAAGTGCCAAGCCAGGGGAACATTTGTGCCCATTGTTGCAAACCACTGGTAGAGCAGAGACAGATATTGAATGCACTACTTCTACAGGCAAAGCAAGCTCTTCATGATGTGGCCACAGCTGCAAGTCCCATTCACAAAAACATATGCATAGTCGAGATTCAGTGTTTTTCTTTATTGTATGTTGTACTTATTTTGTATGCATATATATGCAATCAGATTTCGTTGCATGGGTTTAACCAAGACCTGCCGCCTTCATATTTCCTTTCAAGTTATAGGGTCCCTGCTGTGATATGCTCCACTGTATTTTGTTCTAACTGATAAGCTGGAGTACATTAACGATTCAGCTTTCACTGAAGTAATCAAAAGCTTCTGCTTTGTAGGGGCATCATATGTATTGCTAATAAATGTCTTTTCATACGCTTAGTAGCAGTATTTTAGTTGGTAATAAAAAAGGGCTCTGTCAGTACACCTTCAAAATTTTGGCAAAGTCTGCCATAACTAGCTAACACCAGTACTTGAAGTTCCTGCAACGTACATGAGGTTCCTGCAAATTACAAATGAAAAAAAAAACCCACACGGTACCTAATGCAATTAAATGTGTAACTTTCATCACTTCTGAAAAAGAACCTGGAAAACATTCTGCACCCAACTACTGTCAAGTACAGATTTAGAAATCTGCAACAAAAGCACAAGCCTGCACCATTGTGCACAGTCTAGGTTGACGCCATGTGCTGGACAGTCAGCGACTCGGGCCACAAAGAACATGGCTGCCTGTGCTTTGAAGTGTGACGCTTTTCGCTGACAATGATGAACGGTTCCAGCGAGCATTGGTGGCATTGCGCTGCTTTAAGACAGTATTCCGCTGCAAGGGACTGCTGCAAACTCCTGGTGGTTTGCTAACATAGCAGTATATGGCCATCAATCTCGCACTGTTGCAGCTTATGCGTCAGGTTGTAGAAAGTGCAGCACCATTCTTTTCTCATGATCAGGCATGTTCTGTAGTACTCCCATCCCACATGCTTATTAAAAAAAACCTGTCTTTAAAATACTGTCTTAATTATAGCAAGAAATAAGCGCTTTGGTCATCTTGGTGGAGCCTCTCCAGGCTTAAAGGGATATTAAGGAGAAAAAAGATTTTTCTTGCATAAGTAAATCACCTTTTCAAATAATCAACAGCACCGCTCTTGTGCAGAGAAGCTTGGCAAGCTAGAAAATGCGCAAAAAGAAAATAGCTGCGACGTCTGCGGGGAGGTTCCCGTAATATGTGTGACATCACAAATGTTGATGGCATCTAGAAAAGCCTGCATAATTATTAATAGGTAAAAGAGATGTACATTGTGTTCCAAGGAACCCGGAGACTTAACATCGCATGTTTCAAACAATTTGATTGAGCCAATCTGGCAAGAATATGAAAAAAGGAATGGGGTCCGTGACGTCACCTCAATCTTTCGGCTTGGAATTCAAAGATGAAATCTTGACCTTGATTTTCTGATCCAATATTGAATGTTAAACGACAAATTTAGTGAAAACGGAATTCCCAGAAAATAATCTATCACTCTAAGCTACACTTTGGTGTTTCATGTTAGTGTCCCTCAAGTTTTATCTGAACATGGATAGACGAAACACTCACCTACACTGGCAATAAGCTTCAGTCGTACAATGATGTTAGTCGCAAAGTGACCAGACACACACGGCCTCTGGTCAAAGGAACTGCTTTGGTTCAGTCACACACCTCTGAATCAATCAGATGCACAGGAACAGAACACACTCTAATTTTTAATTTTACAAGCCAATAATGGTGCAAGCAGACAAATTTGGTGTGGAAATAGGCAAAGCACATTAACCACTGTGAGCATTGGTCACTTTGAGTCACTTCTAGCTTGTCACTCACAAATGGCTGTGCAACAAGTGCTGGTCACCAGTGTGAAGAGCCCCAAGTGTCCTTGTGCCTGTGCTTTTCATTAGAATCACCCGAGCTTTGGCACTGAATGTCATGCTTTCCTTTACCGCACCACGAGAAGCACTAAGTGACCACCGGGGCTTGTTTTACTACTGCCTATTAAGTACTTTTTTTGTTGCTTTCGGTGCTGTTTAAGCCGATTGTCAGATAAACATAACATGCACAAATGAGAAACCTAGATATTGGTTGCTTTTTGTGAAACCGTTTCACTGTGTACACAACTGTCAAGTCCCAGCTTAGCATTGCCCCTTCGGGTGCAAATTTTGCCGTAATGTCAATAAATACATGAAATCTTTACACTCCCTGGCACACCAAATTGTATTGCAAGAAGAAAAATGTGGTTACTTAAAATATTTGTTATATACTTTTATTCCATAGTCAGTAATCCTTTATTTTACCATATAAAAAAATTGCAGCATATCCAAGGGGTGAATGATGATGAGTGGGCGAAGCTCCGGAGGGAATCATCGGTAAACCGTGTATCTTCCGTGCAATTCGCCCAGTCGATCATCGTGTAAAGACGTCTCACGCAGCCCCTTACACAGGCCGGAACGCGCACCGCGTTAGCCGACGCCATCACATGACTGCTGAGAGAGTAAAAGGCGGAGAGGCCTCAGCGTCTTACACCAGCTTCTTACACGGGTCATAACGCGCTAGCACAAACGCGTTAAAAACGCGCAGTCTTTCGTTAATATTGGGTGTTTACTGTCATCGTGGTGCATGTGTCCATGTGCGCTTCGTGGCGTAGTGGCTAGCGCCGCGCGTTCGGAAGCGAGGTGTCCCTGGTTCGATTCCGCGCTTCGGGCACAACGTTCGGAATTTTTTTCTCTTCGTCCATGGTCCATGAAGCGCGATCCGACGCGTACGGCGACGATCGAGGAGAATGAGAGGAGCGCTGCCGGCGCAGCCCCGTGCAGCAGCTAATCGGAGAGCAGCGGCACCTCCAGCGGATGGATGAATGGATGGATGGATGGATGCTATGAGCGTCCCCTTTGTAGCGGGGCGGTGACATGTGCGCCACCAGGCTCGTAAGAAGATTTAAGCACTTTTTTCTCTCTCTCTTTAGATTCTCCTCATGCCTTTTAAATTTACTTCAATCAAATCGATCATACTACAGAAAAAACGGAAATTCATAGCCCAGTTCCCTGCCCCTTATGGCAGAGGGTCCTTATTTTTCCCTATAATTATTTTTGTCCCGTTCTCTCTAGTATTCTGCCACCAGTATTCTAACCGCCTCTTACTTATCTCAGTCGCGGCTATGTTCAGCTTCCCGTTGTTCGCCCTAAAACCCAAGGCCTGTAGGGTGGTGCCCAAACGTACACCTGGGCGGATATTTCCGCATTCAATCAGAACATGCTCCGTCGTTTCCCTATCTTCCTCACAGCATGTGCATTTTTCTTCTTCTTTACTGAATTTCGCTTTATAAATACGCGTTCTAAGGCAGCCCGATCTCGCTTCAAACAATAAAGCGCTTCCTCTTGAATTATCATAAAATGCCTCCCTCTTTATTTCGTTTTTGCCCTCTCGGTAGTTATTCAGAGTCGGCTTTTTTTCCATCGCTGCCCTCCAGTAAATCTTCTCCGCCTCTCTGACTTTTCCCTTTACGCCCTTTGTTGTCAGTTCTCTTACAGCCGTATATTTACTGGTGAGCCTCCTAGTTCTCTTTCTCCACTGCGTGTCAACGGAACACCTTCACTGCCCACCTACTCTCTTTCATATTCCTTAGCCTTTCTTCAAACCTTATTTTGCTCTGCGCTTCCCTTGCCTCAAAACTCGCCCATCCCATATCGCCCTTTACAGCCTCGTTTGTCGTTTTCCCGTGAGCACCCAACGCGAGGCATCCCACAGTTCTTTGATTCACATCCATTCCTGATTGTATCTCTGGCCTCATGCACACCACTGAGTTCCCAAATGTAAGCCCCGGTACCATTACCCCTTTCCACAGACCCCTAAGTACCTCGTACCTATTGTGTCCCCATAACGCCTATTGCACCTCGCCCATAACGCCATAACGCCACCTCGTACCTATTGTGTCCCTATAATCTAGGCTATCCGATGGCTTTCTGTAAAGTGTCGTCTTTAGTTTTCCTTTTTCGATGGATACTGTCGTGTATCCAACTAAAGACGACACTTTACAGAAAGCCAACGGATAGCCAGCAATATCTAGATTATAGTAACCATCACCCGCGACACTGCAAACAGGGCATATTTATAGGACAGGCAAGGCGCATAAGAAGGATTTGTAGCAACGACGCGGATTACGTTCACCACTTAAGCAATTTAAAGGCAACCTTAGCTGAACGAAATCACCCGCACGACGCTCTCAACAAGGCATACAATGACGCGCTTAAACTAGATAGGACACCAGCACTAGAAAAAAGAGCCCCTAAAGCGCAGGCCAACCAGCCGCTAGCATTCATAACGAAATACTCCAATGCGCTTCCAAACATTAATAATATTCTTCGGAAATACTATCCAATACTAACAAGCAACGATCGCCTTAGAAAAGCGTTTCCGGAAATACCAAGAGTCACCTACCGCCGTAATAGAAACTTCAAGGACCTGCTAGTACATGCCAAAGTAAACCCTCAGCGCACCGCCTGCGTAATAACTTGCTCCCGTCCCAGATGTAAGACTTGCAAGCATATTCAAAATGATCTTAAAGTTAAAAGCATGGGAAGTGACTATGTCCATCATGTAAAATCAAGTTTCACTTGCACTAGTTCGAACGTTATTTACATGTTGGAATGTTCACTCTGTCACAAGCAGTACGTCGGCGAAACTGGTCAACCAATTAATGTTAGATTAAACGGGCACCGCGCGGACACCGCGAATAACCTGCCGAAGGCAGTGGCGCAGCATTTTAATATGACAGGTCATAATTTCGATGAACTGAAACTCTACATACTCCAAGGAAACTTCCGCTCGCCGAGGGACAGAAAATACAGGGAATCGTATCTCATATACAGGTTCAATACTCTCCAACCTACAGGCATAAACCTTTCAAAGGGAACTCTTGAGTCCATTAGATACGGTAGAGTGTTAACAAAGACGACAAAAGGTTGAGGTATGCACAAGCTAACAATGTTTCTCCCAGAAAGTCTACTTTCAGGTGCTGAGCCCCCATCCAGTTCCAGGAGAACGAGGACGTTAAACAGTGTAGTTACTTTTTTTTTAGCCCCAAGCTTTCCCTGAAATGCATTGTTGGTGCGGGGCAGGTGGTACAGGGTGGAGGGGGGGACACATGACATAGGAGTAACTTCTGTTCCGAGCCTGTGTTCCTTTTTCCACCCTGCTTTCTAGCCCTGTGCACACAATGCATTTGCAAGATATGTACAAAGAGCGGATTCTCTGGAAGTTTTTGCTCTTGCCATTTATATTAGTCACGCTAACACCTGTCACCCAAATACCCCTGCACCCAAACCTCCCCCCCTCTTTTTCTTTTGTGTGTGTGTGTTCGCAGGTGCTGCTCTTCTCCTCCTCTCTTTCTGAGGACGGGGGAGAGTGTGCAAAGGCGTACATAAACGAACGCTGGAGAAGGCAGTTGCCGCCCTGACGAAGACAAGTCCGCTTGTCGAAACGTTGGCTCCCGCGACATTCCCTGTTTTAAATCGTACCTTGCGATTTGTTCATCGAATGGTACAGGCTGGCACTTAGAACTGAACAAAGCATCACTAGAAAGTCTAACCATAGCTTCCTTGACAATGCTGTACCTGTCAAGATGGCACGACAACAACAGAAAGGCGTCGTGCAAGTCCTGTCTACGTGGCGGCTGCAGTAAGTGAACAGTCATCTACTTTGCGACTCGAACCTTGCTTATAGCGCTGTAGAGTGACATGTATCCCTAAAGCAGTTTCTGAAGGTTCCTGCACTATTGCAGAGCAGGAACCTTAAGAAACTGCATTAGCGCATGTGTTAATGCCTTAGCGTATTGCGCTTCTCACATACTGGCATTAAAAAAAAAGAGTGAAACATGTGATTATTCAATGCTGTAGTAGCGCTTGTGCTTAATACGCCTTTGGTTACTGATCAATATAAGCAAAAACTACAGTTAGTAAGCTTTCTTCTTGCTGATACATATCCTGACAAAAGATATGGCTGCGGACATACTGTACTTAAAGGGACCCTGAAACGGTTTTGACGATTTTGTGCAAACATGGTGATCCAGTAGAGCGAGTCATTAGGATCATTTGAGGGCAGATTTCTGCGCTGTGCGTAAAGTGTGGAATTTACAATAATCTTTTCAACACGTGCATCGCAAAAGATCTCAGCGGCTCGCCAAAAGGCGTTTTCAAACGCCCCCGTCATCGACCGATCGAATGAGAGGTCGCTGATTGGCCCCAAATCAGTGACGTGCACGTAATTTTCAAAACCTAGCTGCGAACAACGTGCTTCTACAACGTACTCCTTCGTTTCAGCCAACGGTATCGTCGCGGCATCTGGCGGCGTACATACGAGTCGCCGGCGCTCTATTACAGAGGCTAGCACTGCCGAGGCGGGCGGCCTCAGTGAGGATATGGGTGCGCTATGTCGCTACGCAAGACTCGGCAAAGCGGCTGGCGCGGGAGGCGCTGTCGTCGCTAGCGCGCACTCCGCAGCAGATGGAGTTGAGGAGGAACAGCAGTGGTAAGGAAGAAGGCGACAGAAATAAGCCCATAGCTGCCTTAGCGCATGGTGCTTCGCTTTATTTACGGTGTGAATGATTTCATAATTGTGTTGCCTAAGCAGTGACGCAATGTCAAAAAAACGTTTCAGGGACCCTTTAATACTCTGAAAGTGGCCACCCTTTGGGTCTCGTTGCACGTATGTCGTGTTTTCCTGAGTTCTCTTGCATCAGAAGAGAGGTGTGGCTGACACAAAGACCTTTTCAACTTCTACAACACCCCTTTGGCTTTATCAGCTACTAGGAAAAATAGAAGCAAATATTTGAGGACCAAGGAAAAGTACACAAACCTTGATCGAGCAATGTATGATAAAATAAGTTATTGGAAACTAATTGACTGAAGTGAACATTTCACACACAAAATTCTGAGGGCTCATTTGCAATTTATAGCATTTTCTGTTCTGCGATTGGGCAGAAAAGTCCCTGTAGACGTCATTCTTGTTGGCGATTGAACAAGTGTATGGTTGACAAGCAATATTAAGAAAATTTTCACAAATGATGAGGAAAATGGGAAAACGTCTGTACACTCCGGTTTAGGCTAACAACAGCAGGCAGAAAAATTCTTTCAAATTCCTCCACTGCAGCGTGCCCCATGGTTTTGGCACACAAAACCCCAGCAGTTATTACAAATTTGAAAAACAAACTAAGTTGTGGATGCCAGCGGTCCTTGAAGGCCTTAAGTATGTACTTTCATACTTAAGGGGGGACGTGGCAATGAAAACTATCTTTGTTATCTATAGGTATAAACTGATGAAATTTGGCACACAGATGTAGTTTATTATGGTGATATCTTAAATGAAATCGGTTTTAACCTATCTCTCATAGTTTCTGAGTTACATCACTTTATAGATCCTTACAGTCACCCCCTAATTAATCAGTTAATTAGACAAAATTTCAGCACACCATTTTACTTAAGTATACACACTAAGGCCCACTGTGTGCCGTAAAGCTGTTCGATTTTTTTTTATGTCCAAATGAGTACAGAAAAAATTTTTGAAATGTCCTTGACATTTTCTTACTAACAACTTTTACAAAAATACAATTATAAAAGTTTGCGTGACGTGCAGGTAGAAATGAATAGCTTTGCGGCCCTCACTAACGTTTCAAGATCCAAGTGAAAAAAAACAGAATGAATTTAGCTTCATTAGTTATGAAATGGCGCTGGGATGATTGACAAAAACTGCTCAAAAAATGGAAGCTGAGAAAACGGAGCTCAAAGTTTTATTTCATGAAAACAGTCAAACGTTGACTTTGAGCAACTAAGTTCTTGCTCGCTTTTGCTGGTTGTATTTTTTGTTGGAGAAACATGACGGTGAAGCTATCGTCAGGTTCGATCTCTCCTTTTTACGATGACGTCAAGATGGCGGCACTTTCAGACGCCCGATTTTCTTGTGGTTTTGGATGACAACACATAGATAAAGTGGCATTTTCCCTAGTACTACTGCGTATTTCATTATAATATTCCACTACATGGTAAAAGAAAGTCCGAGGATCATGAAAAAAAATTGAAAAATGGAAAATTTTGACCAAATTGAGCATTCCCATTGCCACATCCCCCCTTAAAGGGGTTCCGAAATGTTTTCTCAGGGTTTTGTACGATGTGTGTGTTGTGCCCCTCCAATCAATAGTATGCGTTGTTCTGTTGCATGATCTGGGCTGATTTAGAGCGATAAAAATGCGGCCTCCGAGATTGGTGTGTCCTCGGAGGCCATGGGAAAATAAACCATGCAGCAGCCTTGCTTATGAATGGCAGCACCACACAGTTTCTAAAAAGCTTCTTACTTTCTACCTTACGTGTAAATCTACTTTAGAGCAAACGTGAGTTCACTATGCTCTTCACTTAAAAATATCTTAAGTTGACTTCACCGAAATGTCACTGAATAGTACTTATGCTGGCCTATAGTGTTGTGTACTCGTTTCGGGAGCACAAGAATGGTAGGATTTCAAATGGGTGTTATTAGATGTACACTGAATATTTCGCCGAAATATTTCAGAATCGGCTTGTCGAATGCATATTTGTGCAATAAACATAAACTCGCCAAGGCAAAAACGCAAAGGCATTGACGTTTCGGGGCCCGTACGGGTCCCTTGATCACAATGAAGTTGTCAGCGTGGGCATGCAGATTATATTGTCACAGGCAAACATTTCACAAAGAAATGTTTGCCTGTGACAATATAATCTGCCCAGCTATCCATAGTAGGATGTCACGAAACATAACTGCTTAAGAGTATTTTTGACATCTGCGAATTGGCAGAGGCAGGAATAATCCGGGACTTAAATAATGACTGAATGAAATGGTAACTTTTTTCAGAAACCTGGGGAAGATGAGTGCATTCACCATTACTGAGCTTTGCCTTTTGAAAAGAGATGTTTTGTGGTTAAAGGGCAACTCGCGATATTTTAGTGTCTGCATCGCAATGAAGTTAACAATATATGCTATCATTGGCACTGCAACGATTATGCCAAGCCAGGCAGTTGCAAGTCCTTTAGTGTTCCTGAAAATCAATTTTTAAAATTTTTTAGCGGATTTCCTTGCCGGCATTCTGTGTTTTTGACGTCATTACCTTGAATGCTGCCTATCCGAGCAGGCGGGCGGTCAAGAGCAAAACAGTGATACTCCAGCACTCAAATCACCGCTGTCAAGCTTAGAAAAGCTGGCATGACTCAACATATTGTTGGATGACATCACCACTTTCATTTTTCTGGCACCAGCTCCATATTTCTGATGGTAGGGAGGCTGTGATGTTATCACATATGCTGCACGAAGCATCTACTCATTTCGGTTTACTTGAACACATCATTCATTCGGTTATTTAAAATTACAGGAGAGTTTCAGAGCAACTGAAACTACCATGCCTGCTAGAGGACTATCAGTGGTATTGGACAACAGCATCAGAATATGGTGAAAAAACTGGCTGAGCTTCCTTTTAATGAACGGTCATGAAACTTAAAGGGTAAATAATGTGCAATACGTACTTCAGACTTCTAGCGGTCGTTGCAAATATTGGGGACATTGGGGCTCCCTTAACAATGCAGTTCACCTTAACATTTTAATGTGGGAGCTTGCTGCAGTAGTTTGGGCATTGCACACCTGCCAGCTTAGCACTTCACATACACTGCATAGACTGTGTTCTTTAAAGGGCCCATGACACCGAAATTTTTGTTGGTGACATTTATGCGGTATTGAGTAAGTCTGTGTCTCGTAATCACAACACGACACCGTAAATGCTCCGACGCGACGTCTAATCAATTCTATTGTTGTTAATTAACTTCACATTCAGCGGTACTTCAAAATGCGCGCCAAAAACCGTAAGAAACTAGCGCCGCGGCGCGGCGGCAGCAACGAGGAGGAAACATGGTGACGTCAGCTCAAGAATTGCTGACGTTGTGCAGCGCGCTTGTTGAAACTGCTCGAACTGTCAATAGCCGAATTCGTCTGCTCGAAGCGCACGTGGGGCACGATGTCGTCGCCGTCATCAGAGTCGGAGTCGTGGTCCTTGTCGTCAATGTAGTCAGGTGATGCCGCACAAGTAGGCATTGCCGCAATCGCGGATGCATTAAACCACTACCAGTTCGACCCCCTCCAAAGCAGCGAGTCTGACGACGACGAAAACAGTGAGGGGAACGATGGAGGAGGCAACCAGCGCATCGGCCACGCGGAATGGTAAGTGTCTCCAACGTGCCGTTCGGCTTGTCATGTGAACTCTTGCGACTAGTTCACTATCCCAGTAGTGTACGATGTGTCTTGTGCACTAAACGAACGAACAAATCGTGGTAAAAGAGCATGCACCTAAATGCAAAGTTGAAATCTAACCCCTACACGCATTGGCACATGGCCTACAGTGCCGTTCGCCATAGTGCAAAGCGCGCGGGAAGCTAACTTCACCCACACGGTTGATAAATGAAAGCATGTATTAGGCTGCAGGTAATCCCGATCTTTACCGTGCTTGTGCAGGGCGTGTGTAGGACTACAAATTTTGCATCAACCATACGCCGGCGCCTTCGTTGATGTGTCGTCCTCCATGCGCTCTGCACAGCAGCGCACGGCATTGCACGTGTAATATGTCGACACCCCAATTATTCCAGGTGCAGCTGCGGCCGCTGTGTTCCGATGAACACGGAGCACGAGTCTGTATGCTGTCGAGAAGTGGAGCGCGCTAACGCTCTCATCGCCGCTGGCACTGATTGCATCACTTTGCACCCCACGTTTAACCGTGTGTGCCTGGACGTACACGTAGTGGAGGTGGCCTACTACTGGTTGATGGAAGACCGCCCGTCACAAGTAGACGACCCAGAGATCCACAGGTGCGCCGTGAAAATGTTGCTCAAACCCTCTTTTTTTTTTTTCATCCAAGCAAGGCCTCGCCACAGTGGTCTAGTGGCTATGGTACTCGGCTGCAGATCCGAGGGTCGCGGGATCGAATCCCGGCCGCGGCGGCTGCATTTCGATGAAGGCGAAATGTTGAGGCCCGTGTGCTGTGCGATGTCAGTGCACGTTAAGGAACCCCAGGTGGTCGAAATTTCCGGAGCCCTCCACTACGGCGTCTCTCATAATCAGAGCTGGTTTTTGGACGTTAAACCCCACATAACAACAACAACAACATCCAAGCAAGTATTGGGGTTCTGGCTTTTCTTTGTTCATTCGGCTGCTCCGCGCGACCGGGCGAAATCTGATGTGCTTTGTGTGTTTGCGATATCGCCGATTGGGTCAGTCATAGTTATGTGTCCACTTGTGAGGACCAGTGTCGCCGCCGCCCCACTTTTTCATTCCTGAATGTTGGTGCCTGCCCCTGGTTGCTGCATAGCTCCTATTGCATGAGCAGTAAATATGCCTCACATATGGTAGGATGAAAAACAAAATAGGCAGGCAAGAGCTGGTTAGATATGATAGCACAACATTAAAAAAAGGCATGACACCCATACAAGCCTGTGTATATTCAATTTATTACACGTTTTTTCTCTTCATCGAGTGTTGCCCCTGTTTGTGTGCAGCTATCACTTAGCTGGCCTAACTTGTTTGCAATATTTTCAGGCGCTACCGGTACACTGCGTATCGACAGTTCACCCGCTGGATCTGGCACCGTCTTGGTAGGCGAAACAGAGTTGTTCTGCCAAGCTGTGTTGTCTCAGCAATTAGGGGAGCATTTCCGTCAGAAGAATATTGCGGATTCAGGTACCCAGAATATTAAGATGAACAAAGGAACTTTTTATTACAAATAACCATGGTCCACTGAGCATCAATGTGCACAGCTTAAGGACATTATGTGTGCAATAAAAATAGCAGCTGAATGTGTTGGTTTTCGTCATTCACACCTGTTGCATAGCACAAATATAAACACTATTTCATTGTCTACCTGAAAGTAGCACAGGCTGGTCTTTCAGATTTATTGGACTGATAAGCAGATGGTGCTGGACAAATCGAGCTTCGCTGTTTTACCAGCATGTACTTGATATGTTAGCAATACTCTTTGAACAGCTAAACAAATTTTACAAAGCAAGTTCTGATGAACACTCTGAATAAAGCAATAATGTGAGGTAGACACACACGAAGCATTTCATACTGCATTTATTGAAAAGCTCATGCAGTAAGTACAGAGATCATATTACTATTTGCATTTACATTCACATACTTCAAAACTCAAACATGTTCAGAGGCAAGAATACACAAGTCCTTGATTTCACAATCTTGGCAGAAAATATGCAGGAGCATTGAGATTTTGAACAAAAGAAATGGTTTTAAAAAAGATGCCTGGATGCGATCAGCTCAGCGTGCACACAGTACTGTCACGTGCCGCAGCCAGTGCCTGCTCCATGACCTAGTGATGAACGGTTATGGCTGGGACATACTACTTTCTGATGAAAAGAAACAAAGCTGGGATGAGTGAAAGAATTCTCTCCAGGTACTGCAACATCTCCATGAGCAAAGAACTGCTCTCAGATGCATCCACAAGTACATGCTCTCAAATAAACATGCTCTCAGATGCATCCACAAGTACGATCACCGTAGCACTGCACCAATGCGTTAGACTATCAGGGAAGTGGACATGTCGGATTTGTCATGGGAAAAACGAAGTTGACCCCTGTATTCTTGAAGAGGAGACAGAGCGGCGTCCGGTATCATTGGTGCTGTCCACCTGTGGAGGGCTTTGACAGGTGAATTTGTACAAATCAATTGAATGTGATGTGGTTTGGTCACATTCTATTGGGCATTTCACAGAACACTGCTTGGATTGACTAGAATGGAAGCTTTTAGTCAATACGACACTCAATAGGACCAGCATAGAAATTGTATGGGATCAAGACAATGGGGTGTGAGAGTATGTACAAAAAGAGGAAATAAGTGTCTGCAGATGAGCACTCTGAGAAACGAAATTGAAAGAGCAGTGCTCCATCTAGTTTCTTCACGTATAGTTCATTAAAACACTAAAGATTGTAGAGATGATTGGCAGAAGGCTGGAATTAACATGAGAAGACTGTGGCATATGCTAGGTGCTGCTGGTCCTGTTGAAGCGCGTGAAATGTGCCTGCACAAGTGCTTGTTTGTCGACCACTCCACAGGATCTTGTGAGATGTGGGGGGGGGGGGGGCTGTGTTGGAATGTCAGGTGTTGGGACGTCTTCTGCCAGGTAACCCTCAACAGCTTGGTGAAGGCGGCTCACATAATCTGCATGATGAAACATATTAGATATAGGCAAACGTACAGGAAATTTTTGCAAAGACAACAGATTGAAAAAATACTTCGAGTACCATACACTGAAACATTTCTGGCATTAACTAACCATACAGCCATCATTTTTATCCATTCAGGACATAGCTTCCTATATACTTTTTGTGCCTGCTCGGAGGCAGCAAAGCCACCCTCTCCTCTCCAATGCCATTTCCCGCAATGTGGTGCTACCAGTCCTGGCAGTGTGCGAGCGATTCGCAGAATGCTCGAGTTTGTCAAAATGCATGTCGCGCTCATGCAAGTGGATATCATTACGTGTTCTGGTTATATGATGGCCTACTTTTGCGTGTCCAAGCACGACATTTCATAAGATTCCTAATTACAATGAAGTGAGTGCAGCTTGGTTGAAGTCTGTCGCAAGAGAAGATCGGACACCGGAAATGACGTAACGTTACGTTTGTGAAGCCATTGTGTTCTACCTATGAAATATAAATTATGCAAAACTCGGAAGCTAGAGGTACAACTGTCAGTGTATTTGATGACTACCAAGAATACATGCAACCGAAGTCTAAGAAAGCTTGAGCAGTGTGGCTGTTCGCAAAGGGGTGGCTGTTGCTGACACCCCTGCTGCGCGGACACTTGAAGACCGATACGAAACAAAAGGAAAAAGGTGCAAGTGCACAGGACTTGAAGAATAGAATGACTGCGACCTTATTCTGTGCAGGCACCTTCTTCCATGTCTTTCACGATGGTCTTGAAATGTTGAAGTATGAATCAACTGGCCCAAACAAGTTTTATTATAACTTTACGGGAGTTGCTGACCATGGCACGTAACTACAGTTCTCCATACAATGTGGAGTGTGCTATCACACCATTGTGAATAGGTCACAATGGTGTGATAGATGTTACAAACAGGATGTTACAAACAAGATGTTAAAACAAGATGTTAGGTCCATCATGGGAACATGTGCTTCCCTGCTTCTGGCACTTGAGACAACACAGCGGAGGTGTGCCACTAACACTAGCAGAGGAAAAGGGGGAGAGAGGATGTGCTTTGGCAAAGAAGCTCTGGCCCTGGAAGCATGGTAACAGGACATTTCAACATGTTCTAACTTTTCGGTGAATGAACCAATCATAAATGTTTTATACTGAACCACACACAGGCTGTACCTTACAACTTCAACTGAACCAACAAACTGATGGGTGAAGTGTGGAGGGAAGTCCTTTTAAAGCAGAAAGTGCGGGGACACCTAGCTTACCAAAGGTAGGCTCCGCCTTGCGGGAGGCGACCACTGCTTCGCCTTTCTTGGCCTTTGGGTGCCTGATTTTCCACTGCAGCTCCCCACTCTTTGTCACAGCCTGGTCCCTGTCTGCCTTTTCATTGTAATGCAGTGCAGCTAATGCACACCTGCGACACAACATCACTAATTAAGCTCTAGCTGCTGTTGAACAGCAAAAAGTCCTAGAAGTTCATGTTTTTGTTCAGTTGGAAGCCATTCTAGTCTGTGTCTTTGTCATGCAATTGTTCCTACTTTGTAGATGTTGTATATATTGGAATACATGGTAGACAAACTTGCTTTCTTGAAAAAAAAAACTTATTGTATGAATGTCACCAAAACCTAGATAAAGCGAATGCTTGTATGCTTTGGTACGTAGCTTGATAGGAAAACAGCACAAGAATGACACAATACAAGAAAGAAACACGCAGATGCAGTGCTAGCTCACAACTTATTCTATTAGGGGCGAAGCTCCTTAAGGCGTGGGTCGTGCGTCCCCGATGTATGTAGTAGTAGTAGTAGTAGTACGTAGCCACTGGCGCGTGCCTGCCGGGAGGCACGCACGCACCGAGGGCGAGCGCGTGGCTCCCGGCGCTCGCCCTCGCCGCGAGCGCCGGGAGCCACGCGCTCCCCGGCAAACTCGACACTGCCCAGGCAAACGCGAGAGACAACGTTGGCGCAGGCAGCGTCTCCTAGCGAGTTTCTTGATTGAGAAATACCGACTGCTCGCGTTGGAGAAGCGTTCACCGGCAACCCATATATATATATATATATATATATGCACTGGATCTTGACTTGCAATGAAGTGCCGGTGGGAGATTTCACTTGTGCATTGTGCATAGGTGAGCCGTGAGGATTCGTAGCATGCGCGTGCGTTAACTAAATTAATCCGGAACTCGGCACGATCTACGATGCACATCCCGAGCTTCGCCCACTCATCATCATTCACTCCGTGGATATGCTGTAATTTTTTTCCCATTCATAGTACTGTAATGTTGTTGCTGTTTCTGTTGAAGGTGTGTCTGTTCTCGCACTTGTTGACACGGGAGCCGCAGTGTCTGTAATGAGTGAGAAACTTTGCCGCAAGCTACGAAAAGTGACGACGCCTCTCAGCGACTTCGTATTAAGCACTGCGAGTGCGCAACACATACGGCCTTTCGGAGCGTGCACAGCACGGATTGTTATTGCAGACGTTCTCTATACCGTGGAGTTTGTAGTGCTACCGAAGTGTTCACACGATATCATACTGGGCTGGGACTTCCTCCATACTCATCATGCTGTCATCGACTGTGCTCGCGCAGCAGTCGAGCTGTGGCCGTTGTGTGATTCTGTTTCAAACGACTCATCATCATTGCCTGCGAAAGTGTTCGTTGCTGCCGACACCGCGATACCTCCTTTCTCTTGCGCTTTGGTACCGCTTTCTTGTGACGTGTCCACTGGTTCGACTGTTCTCTTTTTGCCTTCTGAAACCGCCGTCCGCCGCAAGAGCTTCCTGATTCCTTTCGCCGTACTCACAATTCAAGACAAGTTCAGCGCAATCTACGTTTCAAATCCGTTTCCCTGCCCTTCGACTTTACTGCGGGGAGAGTGCATTGGCAGCGCTGACGAATTCGATCCGTCCTCAACATGCGTTGTTCCTGATGAGCCGAATTCCCTGACGATTGACGCCATTGACGGTTCTCCTTGAACATCTATGGCATCATTCACCGAGGCACTCTGTCGATGCATCGACGACAATCTCACGGCTCAGCAGCGCGCCGAGATGATCTCCCTCCTTGAGCACTTCAGCACCAGTTTCGATCACCACCAACCTTCCCTGGGCCGCAATACAACCGTTGCTCACAGCATCGACACTGGTCTACACGCTCCTTTGCGTCAGCGTCCATACCGTGTGTCAGCGTCTGAGCGCCGTATCATCGCCGAACAAGTTGACGACACGATTAACCGCGGTGTTATCGAGCCATCGAACAGCCCATGGGCTTCACCCGTTGTACTCGTAAGGAAGAAAGATGGCTCGATACGGTTTTGCGTTGACTACCGTAGGTTGAACAAGATCACGCGCAAGGATGTCTATCCTTTACCTCGGATAGATGACGCCCTCGACTGCCTGCAAGGCGCCGAGTTCTTCTCGTCCTTAGACCTACGCTCAGGTTACTGGCAGGTACCCATGGCTGAGGCTGATCGCGCCAAAACTGCTTTTATCACTCCTGATGGCTTATACGAATTCACCGTTATGCCATTCGGGCTCTGCAACGCGCCTGCCACTTTCGAGCGCATGATAGACAACATCCTTCGTGGCCTTAAATGGCAGACGTGCCTGTGCTACCTGGACGATATCGTGGTATTTTCCCGTGACTTCTCAACGCATCTTCGACGCCTCGAAACAGTACTCACGTGCCTCACCTCCGCGGGCCTTCAGCTCAATCTAAAGAAATGTCGCTTTGGTGCTCGACAGCTTCTTATCCTGGGCTATGTGGTCTCCCGCGACGGCATTCTTCCGGATCCTACGAAACTTCGGGCCGTTGCCGAGTTCCCTAAACCGCGGACGCAGAAGGAACTTCGCAGTTTCATCGGCCTTTGCTCTTATTTTCGTCGTTTCATCCGCAACTTTGCCTCCATCATAGCGCCTCTGACGGACCTCCTCCGCGATAACCACGATCTTTCGTCATGGTCACCAGCATGTGACGAAGCCTTCGCGACACTCCGCTGCCTTCTTACGTCGCCTCCTATACTGCGACATTTTGACCCACGCGCCCCAACTGAAATTCATACGGACGCTAGTGGTGTCGGTCTTGGAGCTGTGCTTGCCCAACGTCAGCCTGGATTTGACGAGTACGTCGTTTCCTACGCAAGCCGTGCGCTCACCAAAGCCGAAGCGAATTATTCAGTTACAGAGAAGGAGTGCCTAGCCATCATATGGGCCATAGACAAGTTTCGGCCTTATCTTTATGGCCGGCCATTCACCGTGGTGACGGACCACCATGCGTTGTGTTGGCTTTCTTCCCTGAAAGATCCATCCGGCCGTCTCGCGCGTTGGGCGCTACGCCTCCAAGAGTACGACATCCAAGTCGTCTATCGATCTGGACGGAAGCATTCTGATGCCGACGCTCTGTCACGGTCACCGCTACCTTCTTGCTCCATGTCCCAGCCTTTACCCACATCCGATGCGTCATCGCTTTCCGTCGACAACATGCCCCTGGAGCAACGCAAGGACCCCTGGCTGGCTTCTCTCATGGACTTGTTGAGCAGGCCTTCATCAGAAACCATCCCTCGGAAAATGCGTCGCCAGCTACACCACTTCGCTCTCCGAGGTGGCTTGCTCTACCGACGAAACTATCTTTCCGAGGGCCGCCAGTGGTTACTGGTTATACCCAGACATCTCCGCTCAGATATCTGCGCCTCCTTTCACTCCGACCCTCACTGTGCACATGCTGGAGTGCTGAAAACGTACACCCGCCTTCGTCACCGTTACTACTGGCGTGGCATGTACCGCTTCGTCCGCCGCTACGTTCGTTCTTGCCTCGCTTGCCAGCGGCGCAAGCGTCCCCCTTCTCTCGTCCCCGCTCCACTGCAGCCCTTACCGTGTCCAAGCAGACCCTTTGACAGGGTCGGCATTGATCTTTATGGTCCTCTTCCCATCACTCCTGCTGGTAACCGCTGGATCATCGTCGCCATCGATCACCTCACGCGCTACGCTGAGACCTCAGCATTGCCCTCTGCATCGGCAGGTGACGTCGGTTCTTTCATTTTACGCCACATCATCTTACGTCATGGAGCACCACGTGAACTCCTGAGCGATCGAGGCCGCGTATTTCTGTCTGACGCGGTAGAATCGCTCCTCAAAGAATGCCACGTCGTTCACCGGACCACCACTGCATACCATCCCCAAACGAATGGCTTAACCGAACGATTTAACCGTAGTTTGGGCGATATGCTGTCCATGTACATCGCCTCTGATCACTCCAACTGGGACAGTATTCTTCCCATTGTAACGTACGCGCATAATACTGCCATGCAGACCACCACTGGATTCACTCCGTACTTTCTACTTTACGGCCGCGAACCCTCTTGTACGCTCGACACCATTCTTCCATACCACCCTGATGTGGCTGAGTCGACAACGGTTTCTCAAGCTGCAAGACACGCGGAAGAGTGTCGCCAGATTGCCCGCGTCCTCACCACTGCCGATCAACAGCGCCAGAAACAACATCGGGACAGCTCAGAGGCACCAGAATCTTACGCTCCAGAATCGCTGGTTTGGCTCTGGGTTCCCTCTGTCAGTCCTGGCCAGTCGACGAAACTTACTTCTAAGTACCACGGCCCTTACCGTGTGGTTAAACAAACTTCACCTGTCAACTACATCATCGAGCCGCTTGCGCCATCATCTGATCTACGACGCCGTGGACGTGAAATTGTGCATATCGACCGGCTGAAGCCTTACTACGACCCTACTGTCATTTCCTGCCCATAGGTCGCCAGGATGGCTCTTCTCCGGAGGGGAAGTGAATGTAGTGAAGAATATGGACGCTATACTAGGACAGACAGGGTGCGCTACTCGCGAAGGAAGAAGACGTTTGGGCAGCCCAACGCGCGTGCTGGCTCCGCGATTACCAAGGCTTAGTCGCAGCTGTTTTCGGTCAACCTTCACAAGCAAGCCCCTTGCCTAAACGCCCTGTTTCAGTACATTTAATGTAAGCACAAGATCGAAAGGAGACTGAAGAAAACAATCTAAGGAAAGACATAAAAATACACATGCAAAGAAAATTTCCATTACAAGATGACACTAAACAAATTTGACCTTGGTAAACTCGGAAGCATTATTGACTGTTTTTGTGTGCTTCTTTTATCGGGTTCATTGCTTTGTTTTGGTTTTAGTTCTTTGCTGTTAGTCTAGTACTGCTTGAACAAGTTTTTTTAATGGTTTATACCAAGGTCAAATCAGTTTATTCTTGTCTTGTAAGGGCAGTTTTCCTCACATGTGCAGTTCTTGATGTTTTTTCTTCTACTGTCCTTGGTGTTCTTTTCATTCGGTGCTCACAATGAAACGTACAGAAATTTGAAAATAAAGTAAGTTGTGAGTTGGCACTGTATTTGTATGTCTTCCTTGTGCTGTGTCATTATTGCGCTGTTTTTCTATCAAATCGGCAGAACACGGTGTACATGTGCTTGCTCCATATTCCACAATGGGACAACACAGGTGAAAAAGGCAATTGTAAACAAGGGCACGATTGATGCAGCACTAAGCACGCAGGCTAAGAACAATGAAGCACTGGACTAGCAGTGTTTTTCTCAGTCTACATCCTCAACGCTGCATCATCACGCTGTATCAACTAGCCAACTAGCCATATAACTGCTTTACTTAACTTCAAGGAACACACATACATGCTTATTTTGTAGCCTATTGCACTTACCAAGAAAAAAATGCGACATATTTACCTCATGAACATCCCCGAATGAGAAAACGCATATGATTTTGGAGCAAAGCGGTTGATCAGTGAATGAAACGACTCCACACTGAATGTCTGCACGGATGGTGACATCTGCCGTATGTCATCCAAAAGGCGCTTTGCCATCACAAGTGAACGCAGCCGGTCATAGGCATCACACCCTGCAATGAAATGTGTTATGATTACAGCCGTAATTATTCGTAAGCAAGTGCAAATGTGAGCAGTAAATGTACTGGTCTAATACAAGAACTGTTAGACGAACAAGCAGCACGGGCAAGGTCATTATTTCAAGCAAAGTTACATTTGAAACACCATGTGCAAGAAAAATAAATTGCACACTGCTTGCACTGAGCATGTAATAATAGCACGAACTTAACGATGAAATCCTCATAGATTGTATGGTCTATCACCGCTGCCAAATCATCTGTTTTAAAATTTGTTACTACTTATTCCTAAATTTCCTCACTTACTAATTTTTCTACCCAGGCGACACGCACGTGTAAATGCATACCAGACCTTATTAATTCATTGTCACATGGAACACGTTTTCGATTTAGTTAAGAGAACCTTGACACCAAATTTCAAACAGAAGATTATTGAGGTGTAGGAATAGCGTGAATAAGAAAGTACTCAGACCAAGCACCTGTTGCGAATATAGCCTTACACATGTTTCATTATGATTTGTAAGCATGAGTACTCATTTGGGTTGGCAGCACCCCACAAGATTGCCACCAATAAGGTGTGAATATTGGTTCCTCAAGCCCTCTCGAATTTTGCCAGCTCATCAAATACTTGTCAAATGTACAATTGTTTGCTTGCAGGCTCCATTCTTCATTGTTCATCAGTCGCGCTCCTTACACTAGTTGAGTAACCAGGCTTGTTTTTTTTTGCCTCGGGAAGTACATGTTCTAGATTGTGAAGTGGGGGCTGGGGAGGTAGGTGTCATATGTTGCTAGTTACCATGTGGTCGGCAGAAATTCAGGGAAATGCACATATGCAATGCACAGGCGCCTGGCTCACACACAGGTGTGTAACTGACTGCAAATGAACACCATCACAACACGGCACTGTGCATGCCGTCATGCACTGGCGCAATGAGCTCTACTTAAAAGGAGACTGCACGCAGTAATCACAAATATTTATAATTCTCTGCATACTTATCTCAGTTCAAGTGTGCTGTTAATATCACTGAAGTGCAAGTCACAAGATCATATTTCCCATGAATAGCAACCACCACAATGTAGCAGTATCTAATTTCTTGAAATTTTGGGCGAAGATATAGCATCACTTGTTAGTTAAATTGAAGCATGCACATGTTAATCAGAAGCTAAATCCCAGATTAAAGAATAACAACCATAAAGAGATGTTTGTCTGTCAGTAGTCATTTCAGTTAATTGTCAACCAGCCAGTCGGATTAACATCTAATTCAGACGTCAAAGTGAATGTAATGCCACGGACATCTAGCTCATAACCAACTCATACTGATGCACTGGTTTATCCTTTGTTATGTGAGGTGAAGTGTGCAGTTTGTTACGCATAGCCAAATGTCATGCTATCCATAACAAACCACAAAAGATGAAGCACCTTCAGGTATCCACTTGCGTGGCTCTAAATCCTTGTGCTCACAGGGACCATACAGTGGACCATGGCCATGGTGTTTGTCCTGAATGTGCTGTAGCATAGAAAGCCACACAGCCACAGCCAGATCACCATCACCAGCACCTCGCTGAACAGCAAAATACAAGTGGTTCACAATTGACTTTGCCCACAGAGCTAGGATAGCACACCCCTTGGCCTTCGATGCAGCCAACAGTTTCTTGTTGAACCCTGCACGAACCAGAGGAAAGGGAACTGTAGTCTGTACAAATCAGCATTACTGCAGAAAAAAAGCAAATCAATCCTTACCTTTGCACACATGCCAAGTGTCAAAAAGGTGGTCGACCTGTGGCTTGTCTGTCTTTAAAAATTTCCTGATTTGTGGGTGCCGGTCAGTAACCAGTTCAGTCACTTTTATGCCCCTTGCATCGAGGGAATTGAAGGCCCTCTTAAGCCCTTCAAGCTCCATATGGGCACTTGATGTAACTTCGTTGGACTGCACAAATTTTTCACACCCTCAGTAAGATACATGCAGAAGTTATACAACTTTTATACATCTTGAAATGAAGTGAAACTTCGGTGTATGTGCGAAATTATAAAAATAAAAATAAAAAGAACAGGCCACAGTATGGTCCGTGCAATTTCATGCTCTTTCGGACCTGAACATGCACACTACCTTGGTTCCTTCAGTTCAGTATGCCCTAAGACTAATAAGATAATAAAGTAAATGCTTTCACAGTGAAAATAGGAAGCACATCTTTCTTGTGAGGTATTACCACTTCAGATGTTTCCCTGCTTGGCTTGCACTAAATGACACAGCTACTGTGCACAATGTAGGTACTGGCAGCAGTCTACATTATAAGCGTTTATAGTTGCCAACCACTTCTTTAGACACGGAAAATGCTGTGAGCCTGTACTGTCATGCCGTTCCGGTTACTTTTAATTTGGCAAGATGCAGTGATGATAACTGTAATGATGGCACTTTGTTATGTTGGGCGCCATTGATCGTTCATCTTTTCGATGGCATTCGATCAATTTTCCTACCAGCACAGGCTGCCGGCGAGCGGCTGCCTGTGCAGTGTATTGAATTATTTTCTGAGCATCTGTACACCACTATGTGCCACAGTGAAGCTGGCATAAATTACACGGTGGCATGAGCTGTCACCTTCTCCAATGCTCACTCTTTCCGGCACTTGCTATTTCTTTTACTTCACATGGGAGCCTTTTCACATATCTGATGCAACTATACTAACATACATGACATCATGTCTGAATAACAAATAATCTGCATGGCCACTTCATATAATAAGCATCATGTCACAAGGCATTCGCGATTCAAGAATTGTGAAAAAATAAAAGCTGCATGTGCAGTTTCTTTTTTCGCTTACTTGGACCAGCTGTACGTTGATTACGCGATTAATAGTGGTCTCAAGAACAATATGTTCCATACTTCGCACAGTGCCCTGGAGAATCGGCACGACTGTCTCCAGCAAGTTTGGCCTCACTGCCCTTGGTCTTCAAGCGGTCGAACAGTGATGCCTGCTCTTGCTGCCATACCTAAAAAAGTGCACATAATTTTTATTTATTTAGTTCAATACCTTAAAAACCCTTTTGGGCATTAAATAGGGGGGATTTAAGTGAATACATACATTTCAAACAACATAAAGTAGTTTTGGAGCTCATTATAATATACATTGCATACCTTGTTCACTGCAGGAAATAGAACACTGTGTTATAAACGGTCGTATGTCCACCGGCAACAAATCCCAGCATTCCGCAAAAACTGTAGACATTGCGCAGGGCTGCAGCCAGTGAACAAGAGGGCAGCAGCAAGGCTGACATCACCCATGGCACGCTGCCCCTTCATAGGCTGACTCTGCCAGATGTATGTGTGCTCCACACTGCATGTCATTGTCACAGTCAGGAGAGAACCTTTCACCTGCAAATGGTAAAACAAAGGATGCACTGTGAATCAATGAAGCAATACCCCAACTCATATGCAACAACTGTTCTTTAAGTACACTACAAGCCATCTCGCGTCACAAGGGCCAAAATGGAAACCACTCTCCCAATGTGAGCTTTTATATCCATGTGATGCTAACATCACGGGAGCAACAAAGGTTGGCACACTAAGCATACACCCTCTGAAACTTCAGTCCAGCATAGAATAGTCAGCATAAGACAACACCTTTCAGCACAAAACAATGCACACAAAAAAGAAGTTCAGACACTGTGCCGTTCCCTGTCATCTTTCTCTTGCGTGTTGTTTTGCACTAAAAAGCTTTATTTCATTTCATTACCTTGAAGGCCCCCTCTTCAGGGGGTTTACATAAGGGGTGGGATTACAGAAAAACAAACAGCAAACAATAGTTAACATTGCAGATAATGAGTTTTGCGTTGTTGGAAGGTAGATGATGAGGCGATGGCGACGACGTCATAGGGCAGGCCGTTCCAGTCTACCGCTGTTCTGAGGAATAATTAGGCAGAAAATGTAGTGGTAGGTGATGGTGGGCGGGCAACCTGGAGTGGATGGCTGGTGGGGTGGGATATGCGCGCTGCAGCTGTGATATAGGGTGCTTGATTGAGAGAAGAATAAAAAAACTCATGATAAAGTGTGGGGCTAGCAATGCAGCGACGATGAGACAGATCTGTTAAGCCAGGTTGGCTCTTCAAGGATGAAATGCTTACGTCATACGAGTATGAAGAATGAATGAATCTGATGGCGCGATTCTGGAGGGCTTCCAATGCAGCGATTAGATATGCATGATATGGGCTCCAGATGGCAGATGCATATTCTAATTTAGGTCGTACAAGTGATTTATACGCGATTAACATGTGGCGGAGCAAGGCGGAGGTGACGCTTCAGAAAACCAAGTGTTTTGTTTGATGCTGAGACGATATTTGTGATGTGATCACACCATGACAAACTGGAAGTGATGGTGACGCCTAGATATTTATATGATTCTACTAGCTCGATAGGTGAATTAGAAATGGAATAATGAAAGCGGGATGGGTTGTGACGACGAGAGAAGCACATGAGTTTGCACTTCGTAGGACTGAGAGACATTAGCCAATCGTTGCACCACTTTACTACATTATCAAGATCTGTTTGGAGGGACTGCTGGTCATGAATGTCAGTAATAGTGCGGTATAGAACGCAATCGTCTGCAAACATTCGGATACAACAAGATACATGCAAGGGTAGATCATTGATAGAAGCTAAGAATAAGAGGGGACCGAGCTTTGTGGAACACCTGAGGCAACTGGGAGGGGATTAGATAAGTGGCCGTTGAGGTAGACTGACTGCGAGCGGTTGTTTAGGAATCCTTCAAGCCATTTGGGAATGTTGGGATTTAGATACAGCTTGGAAAGTTTTAATAACAAGCGCATCAACTAGCCTGCCAACACATTGTCTTGATAAGACGACACCCACCTGCGCAGCCCTTACTGCCTACCTTACACGGTGCCTGATGAAAAAAAAAATTCTGCCTACAGTACTTGCCTACACCATTGTGCAGGCCACTAATGGGCATAATGTAAATGTGTGCACATGCCTCAACACCTAACATATGTTTCATTAGGGTGCGGGAAATGATGGCAAAGGGTCGAGGACTTGCTTATTTGTTAGATACACCCTAATAAAGCCAACAGACAGTGAGGCCAAGGAAGGCATAGGAGAAATTAATATTAGTTCTCATGTGTAGTGTAGTAATTATGGCATAGATGGAAAAGAATTAAGATGGATGAAAAAGCGCACCTGCTTTCACTAGGGGCCATACCTACGACCTTCAGATAATACGGCCGATGGTCCACCAACTTACCGAACAGGTTCATTCTCTGATGGCAGCAGGTATGTGTGTGTGTTTCGTACGCTTTAATTCCTTTCCATTTATGCCATAATTACTACACTACAGTTAACAAGTACAATTCATGTACCCTATGCATTACTTGGCTGCCCTGTCTGTTGGCTTCATTGCATGACTACACAGGCATTTGTTCAGCCTCTAAAACTTAGTCTAAAGCATGAAATAGCATTATGGAAAATGAAGTGCTCAGGCTGCTTACTTGAAGTGAAGGCACAGCAGGTTGTCCACATGAAAAACACGTTCTGAATAATGGCAGGATACATTCTTCATAAACGATAAAATTCCTCGAGTTCTTAGTCTCACTGTTGGACCTATGAGAGACAAGATTTAATTATTCCATGTCTGAGGCTCCTATGTTGAGCTAAAACTTCACACTGCGGGTATATTAGGACACGTAATGTTTGATGTAGGAACAATATTACGAACAAGGCTCCCGTAGATGGTGCCGAAACGTCAAGTAAAATTCAGTTTATTATTTTGGTCGGTGTATCTCTTTAGGTCTAATCAGCATTTCTCAGTACAGAGAAATGCACTTGTGGTGCTTACATTAGGCATCACATGGTAGCCGCAGCACCAAATTAAAGAAGTAGATCCTGACTCACAACGTTGAGCTGTTCATTGAAGGCTCATATGTGCTGTCGGAGCAGGCACCAAGAGAAGCAGAAAAAGACGGTTCTGAAGGTATTGGTGTAGAGCATCGCTGGTGCATATGTGCCAGCATGACATCGGGCATCTCGAGATCCGTCTGGCACTCTAGAAATTCAGTCAAGGAAGGAAAATCAGCAAACATATACGAACAGCAAGCGACGCTTGAAAATGGAGATTTTTTTAAAAGAGGATGACGTGGTGCCTGTGAACACACCACTCAAAATTATTGTGCTAGCATGTTTGCTAGGGCTGGGGAATACTGTGACCTTAGACATTGCTACAACAATGCAAGCATTGCATGGGCTGGCAAAGACAGCAGTAGTTCATTCAGCAGTATACCATGCCACATTATTGCATGCACAGAGAGAGAGAGAGAACTATACACGTACGCACCAATCTCCTTTGTGATGCTTTCTGTCTGTGTGGCCACATTCCTTCTTTTTGAACATATGGCCCCCTGGGTAGCTTTGTGAGAAAGCACCACACAACACTGCACTGCTGCGTCAGCCTTTGGTTGTCCTGGCAAGAGCAAGCAAAATCACCGAGGCATACTTTGATTCCTCAGAAGAATAAATGTTTTCATAGAGCATGTGAGTGCCTACCATGTTCTATTGTGTTTTCAGGGAGTTGTAAGATGGTGATCATTTACACTACTACTCCCGAATCTTCTTCACAACCAGAATGGGTAAATGAACGCAAGGTTTGCATTGTCACATTGGCACTTTTGCTCACGAACAGGGTCTATAAACACATACTCGATAAACACGTAGTAACGGTAGTAGACAGTGATAAATTTCAGGCTCTCCTTGAATTGTAACCCTGATGTATTTTAGTATTATCAAAGGCTTGTCTGAATTTTGTTTCACAATGTAAAGTTTTGACATTTCACGTTGCTATTGCCAGTTGAATTGTTTTGTATCAGTCTGAATTTGTTGTGTGTGTTAAGGAACCTTGTCATATTTTTTGTACCACCCTGCTGGAACCCCTATCATTGTGGTTAGCAGTATTGAAAATAAATAAATAAATAAATAAATAAATAAATAAATAAATAAAGATCCGGTTCAGGTGGTGCTACACGGTCACTCGGTGGTGGCCCGGTCGGGATAACGCAATAACGACATCATGTTCTGCGTCTCGCCATCCGACTTCCGGATTGTGGCGAATTGTCTAACGTCGGTCCCAACGTTCGATCCGTATTAGTTTGCAGCGTGTAGAAGCGACCATCGCTGATCGTGATGAAGAAATCTGATGCGAATCGTTATTTGCGATCAAAAGTGCTCGCGTGACACCTGCATTAGCGCGCCCGCTACACAGACATCGCACTAGTTGATTGTGCACACTACGCAATTAACAGGTTAATTAGAAATCGCATAGTAAAAGTTATATGTCAACTTACGATAACGAAGTAAACACCTTAGTACTCGCGAAAGGTAGGCGGACGTGGTTGACAGCAAGCAACGCTTCACTCAAGTGCTCAGTATCAAATCTGCAACGGTAATTATTCGGCGTACCTTGTGGTGCTGTCAGTTGGTTGCTTGGCCGGTCCGTGGGAGCCGGCGCCGCTTCATCGAAGATCTCCACAGCAGACACCTCGCACTCTGAACTATGCTGCGATTAAATTTCTCCTATTAAACGGCTCTTAAATCCCCAGGCAAGCATACAAACAACCAACGGTAAATACGAACCTCTTGTCGTGGACGTTTGGCGAGTGTGCCTCCAGAAGCGCTGCGTGCTGTCGAAGCGGGACACACGCTGGGATACAGGCTCGGTACAGCTCCAGGCATAAGATCGCGACGAGTGGCAGGTATGCCAAATTCAACCGCTTGCAGGTTGTTCACAAAGAAACACGGTACCGCAAAATGAAGAGAGCAAATTCGGCTGCTCTTCGCTGGCGTCCATCCATTCCTCCCGCTGCTTCGAACAAAATCGATCCACTGCTGTCGGTGCGCCAGTCGCGGGAACGAATGAAATGAGATATTGCGTTGCGTTCTCGATGCTTCGATGGACAGTTTAGCACCGCACACCAATTACCTGTCATGACTCGATTCGAGCAGTATGACACGAAGACGACGGAGAGCTGTGCGCGAGCAACCAAAACCAAACGAAGAAATAGAGAAACAGTCTCTTGCTATCCCAGTGTGCCCAGCGCACACGTCTAGCTGTGACGTTGCAATATTCGCATAGGCAAAAAGTGAAACGTCAAAGATGGCCCACAATCTACGTCATACTAGTGACGATGTCGCGAGGTGCCGCAAACCCAGATGAGCATTTCTGGTCACTTTAAATGCATATTAAAATATCTTAACGACAACGTTCGCCGTTAATACTTGGCCACAAGTGCCTTCAGATGTTCGACAACCAAACAACACAAACATATCGGGTTTGAAATTTTGGTGTCATGGGCCCTTTAAACTTTTACCACTTTTCTCATGCCCGTCTTGCACTGCACACAAAATAAATTTTCAGTACCGACTGAGCTATGCGTCCGTCTCCTGTTAGCTCAGACTGTCGGAATTCTGTAAAACTTTTAACAGTTAGCTACACAAACTCTTGCAACTCTTTTATTGAATCTCTCACAGTTTAGCTTAATACACCTAAGCTTGCAACATTTGGTCTGTTTAAATTGTCTGTATTGTGTACTATTCTAGCAGTCAGTGTCACTACAGATTATTTATAGGTCCGTTCGATTTACTTGCACTGGTGGAACTAGTTCGTGAGGTGCTGCACTCGACCATTCGTTTTGGCAGTGCAAGATGGCGCCCTCTGAACTTGGCTGTTCGTTTTAAACGAGCGTAGGCATCGTTCATGCAGAAGCATTTGCAGCCATGGCAGCAGACGACATACGTGTGTCAGTCAGCGGTGTCCTGATGACATTGACGCCTATCATAAATGAAGACGGGAGCCACATCCGCCAAGGCTTCCTCAATGTACCTCGGAATTCTGTTGTGTTGTATCCAAGTTAGTTTGAAAGCCAGAACCATGACAACATCGTCAAACTCTTCGTCTTTGCTGTCGGAGTCCATCAGTTCGACAGTTTTTCGAACGATGGTTGCGGATGATGCAATGCAATTCACAGCTCCAACACAGTTAGCCAGCTTATGCACCAACACCTCTCAAAAGCGTGCAGGCAAGGAACAACAGATGGATCAACGCAGCCAAATAGGGGCGAGGTGCAGAACAGTAGCAAAATAATAATAATAATAATAATAATAATAATAATAATAATAATAATAATAATAATAATAATAATAATAATAATAATAATAATAATAATAATAATAATAGGTTTATTTGCCATCTTTATGAGATACAAATGGGGGGATTGTAGAAAAAAAGCTGTCCCGGGACAGCTTCACTAGCCTTGCACTACCTGCGCTACGGCATTCGTTTCAGTTAGGCACTAGTGTTGCGCTAGGTCTGCACTTACTGACCGCCACTTTCGTCTGAACTCCCTAGAACTAGTTCATGCTGTGCATGGGAAATCAAACACACCTTATATGAATGGTACTATACGTAGAAAATATTTCTTGTACTTAGGCACATGAATCGAAAGGCATGTGTTGCCATGGCATTATTAATGAAAGGGAGCTCAAATCGGCTGCTGAGCAGTCAGCATCCCAAAGAAGTTGTTGATGTTAATAAGACACATAAAATGGCGACAACTCGATGCACAGCACTTAGCTGTCGTTTCATGTCTAATGTAGGAGATGATTTCTTTTGTTGTGGCTCAACCCACCAAGTAGAAGGCGCTTTCATTCCTGCTCAACTCAGGACATGTTTACTATAACATGCCATCTCCTGATGAAAGGACTCACTGAATACCTCAACCATATTCTGACAGCCACTGCGAATGGGACACTGCGGCTGGGGCCTTTTTATAACCTTTGCCTACAACTCTTCCCATTGCAAGACACCTGGATTCTCAACTTTTTTACCTACTATGCAGACTCATCCACTTTCCATGCAAGATGATGTTGCTCATGCTAATATTGCCAGCCAGGTGGCGCACGATCACTCATCTGGCTACCAAGTTAAAAATGAAGTCATGGCCACCAACATCACGAAGTGCACTTTGCTCCAAGGTCACTGACCTTGCTTTTGCATTCATGTTTGTTCAATGAGACAAACCACAGCTGTTGTGTTGACCCCTACGAAGTCATACAAGAAGTCATTAATATGACCTATGAGACTACTCCTCTAAATGCCAGGTCATCAAGTGGCACAATCGCAAGTGGTACAGTCCATCCTCATGGATTAATCTGTGCCAATCTCGACTTGAGACCTGATCACAATAATAAAGCATCTGTTGTGCATACAGTTTCTTCCGCATAACAGCAGTCTTAAAGAAAGGTCATACATAAAGAATATTGCAGGCAATGCCAACAATATGCACAAGATTCTTACTGATCTGGTGACCAATGTGACTAGCTTGCAGTTAGCAGTACAGGCTGCGCAGAGCTAATAAGACAGTGTGCCTTTGGTTTGTTGGGACGCGTGTACGCGCGGTAGAAACGGACACAACCGCGCGGCGTGGATCCCAAACATCAACTGACTTTATTCGGGTTCGCTCTGGTGGTTCCGGAGAGCAGCGGAGGGTGGCGCTGCCTGGCAGCTTAGCTTGGCTTGGCTGCCGCCACAGCACTCCCCCCTTAGTGAGTTGCCGAACGGAGTTAAAGGTCCAGGCGAGTGGGTGCCCTTGATAGCCGTCCGCTGTGTGTCAGCCGGGAGGGCACTTCGTGGGCTTGGGCTGGCATTGAAGCTGGAGGTCCTGGCGATGATTCCCTTAGCGGGGTTAACACGGTGTCGTCACGGTCCACGTGTGCTGGCTTGATGCGGTCCAGCGACACAACCTCCTCACGACCGCTTCTCTGGATGGTGAATTGTTTGTTGCCACGGCGGAGGACTTTAAACGGCCCATCGTATATATATAGGGTGGCTGAAGAGGTCGCCGAACTGCGTCGTGTCGTACAAACACATATGGGCACGATGTGAGCTGCGGGTCGACGTGCACCACACGCGACCCTGGGGGCCGTGGAGGTACCGCGCGCAGTTTGCTCATGACGTTGCGTAGGCGAAGTGCATAGTCACTGCAAGCTATGGATGCCTCCTCTGAGCCGCGCGCAAAGAACTCTCCCGGCAGCCTGAGTGTCGTGCCGTAGACCAACTCAGCGGCACTGCAGCCAATGTCCTCTTTCAAGGTGGATCTTATACCCAAAAGAACGAGTGGGAGGGCCTCCACCCAGTTGTGTTCCTCGGTTGCCGTGAGCGCAGCCTTCAGCTGGCGGTGAAAGCGCTCCACCATGCCATTGCTCATGGGGTGGTACGCCGTCGTACGTATGCGTGAGGTGCCCATGAGCTGACTGATGGCAGTGAAAAGGGCTGATTCAAACTGTCGGCCGCGGTCTGTTGTTATCGTGGAGGGCACCCCAAAACGGGCTACCCAGTGGTACAGGAAAGCACTCGCAACCGTCTCGGCAGTGATGTCCGCGATAGGGATGGCCTCGGCCCAGCGGGTGAACCTGTCGACACAGGTCAGCAGGTAAACCTTTCCGTGGTAGGTTGGCAATGGGCCGACGATGTCCAGATGGACATGGTCAAAGCGAGAATCCGGAGTGGGGAGTGTTCCCTGTGCTGTCGAGGTATGGCGTTGTATCTTAGAGCGCTGGCAAGCTACACATTCACGTGCCCAGCGTCGGACGTCCCGATTTACGCCTGGCCAGACAAATCTTGCCGTCACCAGTCTTTGGGTGGCGACGGAGGCTTGCAGGCACGAACGGGCGAGTTCTACTGGCGCTTGTGTCACAGCAAACCTTGTCCTCGGATCCGGGAATTGGGATCCACTCAAGATTCAGGGCAGTGGTCGCGGTCAACAGGCGTTCCAGTTCGTCATCTTCACGTTGAGCGACAGCCAAAGCGGGAAAATCAACCTGTAGTGTGGGCATGATGGCGTTGACAGGATTCCGAGAGAGGGCGTCCGCTACCTCCTTGTCGCCGCCTTTGACGTGGCGGATGTCAGTAGTGAACTCTGATATATAGGACATTTGGCGCCGTTCACGTGCTGTGTGCGTTCCCCCGTCGGAGCTTAGCGAGCGCAATGCGTAAGTAAGCGGCTTGTGGTCGGTGAGGACGAAAAACTACACCTTCCAGGAAATGGCGAAAATGTCGTATGGCAGCGTACACGGCCAGCAGTTCTCTCCCGAAGGTACTGTAGCGGCGCTCGGTAGGCGTTACCTTCCTCGAAAAGAAGGAAATGGGGCGCCAGATTCCCCCAACGAGTTGCTGTAATACAGCCCCAACGGCTGTATCGGAGGCATCCACCATCACACTCTGCGGAATACCGGACCTGGGGTATTCAAGCAGTGCGGCGTTTGCCAAGGCGTCCTTCACCTCGCAGAAGGCTTCTTTTGCTTCTTGAGACCAGGAGAGGGTGTCTGAGCCATTTCGTGAAGTGGCCAGCAGATCGTGGAGAGGTTGAAGGATCTGGGCGCAGCGGGGAATGAAACGGCGGTAGAAGTTTACCAAACCCAGAAATTCCCGAAGCTGGCGCTTGGCGGTCGGCTGTGGAAATCCTTGCACGGCTTCAACCTTGTTGGGTTGAGGAAGAACTCCTGAGGCAGAGATGACGTGTCCAAGAAACGAGAGCTGTCGCACGCCGAGCTCGCATTTGGCCATGTTCACGACCACGCCATGCTCCACTAAGCGCTGGAAGACGATGTGTAGATGATTCACGTGCTCTTCCGGAGTGCTGCTGGAGACTAGCAAGTCGTCAAGATAGGCGTGGCAGAAGTTGAGACCGCGTATAGCACCGTCCATGAACCGCTGGAATGTCTGACCCGCGTTTCGGAGTCCGAATGGCATTCGGAGAAATTCGAAGAGTCCGAAAGGCGTTGCGATGGCGGTCTTCGGGACGTCCTCCGGGGCAACGGGAATCTAATGGTATGCCCGCACCAGGTCGATCTTCGAGAAGATAGTGGCACCGTGAAGCCTCGTCGTGATGTCGTGTATGTGCGGTACCGGGTACCTGCCTGGGGTCGTTACCCGGTTCAGCACCCTGTAGTCCCCGCATGGTCGCCAGTCTCCCGGTGTTGACTTGGGCACCATATGGAGTGGAGATGCCCAGGCGCTCGACGAGGGTCTGATGATCCCTAGTTCCAGCATGTGTTCAAATTCTTGCCGGGCGACCTTCAACTTCTCCGGAGACAAACGGCGAGGCCGCGCGTGCACGGGTGGGCCGCTGGTGGCGATGTAGTGGCGTACCTCATGCTTCGCCGCGGCGCTGGCTGGCGGCTGCCTCGTCAACTTGGGAAACTCATGCAGAATTCGAGTAAAACGTTCTGCACCGGACGGCCCGCGCAGAGTGGGGCTCACCGGAGGGTGTTTCGAGGGATTGCCTTGCACAGTTGCCTGCGACACGGGATCGTGAAGGCGCCGGTTGCGCACATCGACGAGAAGGCCGAAATGCCGAAGAAAATCCGCACCCAAGATGGCGAACTTCACTGCTGCCACGATGAAAATCCACCGGAACGTTCTGTTCAAGCCTAAATCGAGTTGCAGCGAGCGATGTCCGTAGGTGGCGATGGTTGTGTTGTTGACCGCCTGAAGGGGTGACGCGCTGGGGACACGGCCATGGGTGGACCCCACCGGCAACACGCTCACCTCAGCGCCGGTGTACACGAGGAATCGAAGGCCACTGTCGCGGTCGGTGAGGAAAAACACTGATGGACGACATTCGGGGGCATCCGGGACACTGGTCGTCCTCAGTGCCGGCCGCTCCCGTTTCCCGCATGGTCGCAAGGAGGGATGCATTTGCGAGCAGCGTTGCCATACCTCCTGTGATACCAGCAGGTTTTCTGTTGCGCTGCTGGACGCTGGCGCTCCTCGGGAGTACTGCGGGCCTGCATCACTGCGCCGGTATCGGCGAGGCGGGATATCTGCTCCCGGATGTCATTCAGTGCGGTCGTAGGCGCGCGGCCGGCGATGTCTGGCTGTAGCGCCGCGACGGACGGCGGAGCGACCGCCAGCACAGAGTCCGCGAGCTCGGCGAGTTCAGACAGGCGTTTGTCGGCAGCCGAGGCGAGGATCATGCGCACGTTGCCCGGGAGTCGCTGTAGGAACAGCTCGCGAAGCAGTCTGCTGTCGGTATCGGTGGTAGTTGCGCCGTCCGTGTGCAACAGCTGCCTCATGTGGCGCAACAATTGGCTGGGCGTCCGGTCCCCGAGCTCGGTGTCGTGCAGTAGCTGCTGCAGGCGCTGAGGCTCCGACGGCGTGAGGCGGCTGATGAGGAGCTGTTTCAGGGTTGTGTACGCGTTCTCTGCAGGTGGAGCGACCAGCAGATCGCGTATTTCGCTCGCTATTGCCGGTGGGAGGCTAGCGACCACGTGGTGGTACTTTGTTAGCTCACCGGTAATACGACGAGCGGTGAATTGGGACTCCACCTGCAGGAACCACAGCTGCGGGTCCGCTGGCCAAAATGGCGGGAGCCTGATGTCGACGGCGGAGATGGCCAGTGCGTCAGGGGTGGCCTCCATGGCGTCGATCGCTTGATAAAGGCGGTAAGCCTCGTCCGGGTCACCACTGTTGGGACGCGTGTACGCGCGGTAGAAACGGACACAACCGCGCGGCGTGGATCCCAAACATCAACTGACTTTATTCGGGTTCGCTCTGGTGGTTCCGGAGAGCAGCGGAGGGTGGCGCTGCCTGGCAGCTTGGCTTGGCTTGGCTGCCGCCACAGGTTAATTAGGTTGCTTCATTCCTTGCTGAAGATTATGAAGAAGTGCTGAACATATATCTCACAATAAAGGCGGCTTATCAAGAGACTCATTTCTGGTGGCAAGAACACAAAAACATTGTCATGCACATTGCCAAACAGCCAAATTGTGTTTATATCGACGCATGTGACATATAGAAGCACCTTTGCCCTTGAAGATAGGCTCATGTAAAGCGCTACGGTCAAATAAAATAGCTCTTCTTGCACATACATATGCAGTCAGTGTCATTGCGGCCTATCTAGGGGCAACATTACAAACAGGGACTCTCTCTGGTATCTCCTTTGAGAACATTGCCCAAAAACTCCATCAAAACATCCAGACACAAATAAAACTGTGTTAGTCATTTCCTTGTTCGAAAACACACATATAAGAGTGTTTTATCATAGAGTTAATAAAAGCTGTGCCCGGCGTTCCATGCAGGCTGAACGTAAACGCGATATCTGGCATTACATCGGGTAGCGCTACCTTTTGCACCCGCAGTGGAAGGCACATTTTGCAGAACAGCACTCATTATTCCATTTCCACTGGGCTTCGTTGCTGCTTAATTAAAAGGCACTACACCTGCTATGATCTCCATTAAAGAAAACGATGTACAAGCCGGGACGTTGGGTACAGTGCAGTCGCAATGTGCTGCTTGGCGAGGCAATATCACTTTCATATTCTACCTTTCCATAAAAATAAAAGAAATGTTGCAGCAAACTCACCTTGTCCGTAGCTCCTCCATCAACCGTGACCGACCGGAACCGAGAGCACCCGGCCTGATTCCGCTCCAGCAGAAGGCTAGGGACGAACGTACTGAACATTGTTATCCTCAGTAGTACCTAGGCGAAGCTAGATATCCAAGGAGCAAACGTCCCCAGACTTTCCTCCTCTCCACGGTACCGACCAAAAGTGAAGGTCTCGTCCGCCGCGAAACAATCACCAATCAGAAGCGAGCCGCGGAGGCGTGCCGACGGTGGTGCCGACGCGTGGCGCCATCTGTCCGTCAAGCATAGAGCCATAATACACAGCCTCTGATATTCGAAAGTGACATGGCCGCCGTAAAATCTCAGTGGCCATGCCCAGACCTATATAGACCCTTTTCAAAAATACGGCACCTGGTGGTGGGCTTTTCGCCAGTTTCGCTTTGCAAGGAATTATGGGTTCGCGGGGCGCCATGATGAAGGCTGTTCTGCGGAGCGGGGGTAGAGTGTACTAGAATATTTTGAGTGGCGCGACCGGAGCGGGCGCGCCGTGCAAACCGGTGTCCCCTCTCGCATGGAAAGCAGCGGTGGCGCTGGCACGCCTAACCATTGGGGCAGCCGGCGCACGGCGGGTACGGCCAGCGTGGCCCGAGCTGTGGTGCTCATTCTAATTCTTTTTTTTTTTTCGTGTGCGTGTGCGTGCTGTGCCATGCACATTGCAATAAATATTGTATAAACATAGCTACGGCAGCACACTCACGCTGGCTGGCGTTTTCACCATGGAGGAAAGAGAAACTAGGAGGGGGCGTCACGTGACTTCGCTAGCTTCGGCAAGCCAACCTCCTCTGTCGCCGCCCCGAGGGCCTAGTGCGCGGTGCATATTGGGTAGGATTAGGCCCACAAGGTTGCCGGACCACTTGAGGTTGTTTGTTTGGCACCCGGTAACTTTTAGTGGCGCCTGCCGCATGCAGCAGCATTCGCGGCATGGGCCCCGATGGAGGAAGGACGGCGAGAGGCCGACGAAAGGCGTGCCTGACCCGTGTCTATATAATTGATAAGGTGCCATTTACGCATACTACTGATGTCGATGGACTTGCCAGCGCTCTCGCGTGGAAAGCTGTGCAGAGCGTCGGACCGCGATCCATTTTTGCCCCATTAAGGTTTGTGAAATCAGCTGTTGGGCCCTTTAACAGCGGTGTATGCTTTCTAGCAAATTTTGGCCTCGCTTTTTTTGCACTTACTGATGTTTTAAGGAACATCATATGTCGCGTTTCCACTTTGTCAGTATCCGATGTCCGTCCTTCGTTTTGAGACAAATAAAGAGCATTAGCCGGCTCGACACGCCGAGGTCGTCGCTGTTTATTCGGATTTACGGGCTGTTTTTTTAGCAGTGTGTGGTGCCACGTCGTTACGCTGTCGAACCGCTCCTCGGGCGTCCAGTCTCGTTACACATGTAAAGAAGCACTGGAACCTTGTAGTGGGCCGTCCTCTCCAGCGCCTTACAGTAGGGTTCGTTCTTCAGCGCTCTGTTGAAAAGACGCCGCTCGTGCTCGAGGTCCGTGCCCGTTTGGACAAGACGGTTGTCGCAGGGCTGCGTCTAGTTTCATGTAATAAACACCTTAATGCACAATACAGCCAGTGGACGGAATTCGTGCGTTATGTCAACTAGTCCATGGGCGTCAGCAGGACTTTGTTTTGGAGGCGGCGAAGCCTGTCGTTATATTCACACCCACCCCTCCAACCAGAATAATAGCAGCGGGACTCCACAGTGTCCGAAACACAAAAAAGTAAGTAAGCAGGAGTGAAGAATGGGGACATCGGTGATTGAGGAAGGGTGGTTGGTGTGACTTGGTGGGTGTAAGTGCCCCTCTTGCACCCCCCTGCATTATTCAGCACTTCGAACGCGATATAGACCTGCAACAGCTCCTCCAACATTGCGGTAGGGACTTTCACCGCTGATGTGACACAACACTGGAACAGCCATTTCCACGATATATGCGAGCTGTTGGCTTGAAAACTGGATACACAGCACCAAAGGGAAAGTATGGAATTCATGTGGGCTAGTGGACTGATTGTGCAATTGCCACCGTACTTGGATGCACATTCTTTACAACACTGATTGTTTCGTTATTTATTGAATGCTCATTGCACGTTTCACACAGGTGCCAGCACATTTCACGCAAATGCAGGAAGAAACAAGATAACTGGGTATATTGGAGAAGGTAAAGCAGTAAAGAAAATTGCAAGGATCACATAGAAAAAGCTAATCATGCTGCTGGTCCGTGGCATCAGTGTTAGTGACCATATTTGAATGCTAGAGGATATATCTGTAATAATGTTATACAATAGTGTTACACAACAAGCACCCTTAATACATTCATGTAAATAAGACAGTAGAGTCAGGTATTCTTGCGTTGTAGCTGCATTGTTGCTTACAGAGACACTGTATCCAATCTTACCCCTACAGGCCATAGTATGTGTGCTGTAATCACAAACACTTGGAGGCTTTTGTGATGGTACTGGTTGCAAATATAGGCAAAAATATGCGACCATCTCAAAAGGGCAGTTGTTGGTCACAAAATTAAAGTTGAAAAAAAAGGTGCAGTGAAAGAACAAGATCAATATTCTTTACAACACTGATTGTTTTGTTGTTTATTAAATGCTTATTGCACGTTTCACACAGGTGCCAGCACGTTTCACACAAATACAGGAAGAAACAAGATAACTGGATATATTCTAGACGGTAAAGCAGTACAGAAAATTGCAAGCATCACATAGAAAAAGCTAATCATGCTGCTGGTCCATGGCATCAGTATCAGTGACCATATTTGGATGCTAGAGGACATATCTATAATAGTGTTATACAGTAATGTTACACAACAGTACCCATAATACATTTATGTAAATAACATCAGGTATTCTTGCGTTGTAGCTGCATTTTTGCTTACAGAGACACAGTATCCAATCTTACCCCTACAGGCCATAATATGTGTGCTGTAATCACAAACACTTGGAGGCTTTTGTGATGGTACTGGTTACAAAAATAGGCAAAAATATGCAACCATCTCAAAAGGGCAGTTGTTGGTCACAAAATTAAAGTTGAAAAAAAGAAAAAAAGGTGCTGTGAAAGAACAAACAAAATATGCAGCCATTAAACTGCACTGGCTTTTGCCGCAAGTAAAAGGCAGACAGATAGCTTGTTTTATTGCACACCTACAAAAATGTTAGCACTGTTCAAGCACAGCCAAAGCATTGCAATGTTAAAAGGCAGACAGCTTTAGTAAGCTCTAATCCCCAAATGAATGTATATTTGTCAGAGCATAAAAACAGTAAGTTACATTCATTTAACATATACACCAACACAAAATCACAGAAGGCGTACACTAAAGAGAGTACACTAAACCCAATGAGTACTTTGGTAGTAAAACCATCATCCAGGTGACGAAGAGACAAATTTGACAATGATCAGCTGAAGGATGTGCCCTAGTAAACATTGAAAATGCATTGCTGTCCTCTAGGTTGCACTTGTCTCATGAATAAGGCATTGAGAGCATTCACAGAATGTCCACATCATTATACAGTATGCTTTAGTGATGCATAGTCATGGTTCATACAGTTTGCTTTGATGCCATGCAAAACAAATGCTTTAGCAGAATTTATGTGCAAGTTATTAAAGCTAGAACGTAAAGCAAATCAAGAAATATGTTGTAAGGCATCCCATTTCTCCCCTGATGTCTGCACACTGTGCTCATGAGCTTGCCACGACTGCTCAGTGGTAGTATTGTTTTATGAGTGCAATGTCACAAGTTTGTTTTCTAGAAGTAGTCACATTCCCGAGAAGGAAAAATGCAGAAGTCATTGTGTGGCTCAGTTTATTTAGGTAGATGTTGAGGAACCACAACTACTACACTTAGAGCTCAAGTCTTTAGGATTTTGCTTGTTTGCATGAGTGGTGAAGCACCTTTTACCTACAATGCTATGTGCCAATGACAGATTCGAAAACTTCATGCGCCCTAACAAAGCCTTTTCAGTGCGCCCACAGGGCAAATGACCAAAAGGAATGGTAATTTTGCATTTGTACACATGACCCAGGTAGCACAGAACATTAGAAAAACGTTACGTCTTTGTTGTGAATGTTGCAGTAACGTTGTATGTTTTTCAACAACGTTGTTTTAACGTTTCACATTAAACATATAACGTTTCTTGTTGTACTTCAAACGTTACATTAATGTTCGAAGTGCAATGTAATATTAACGCTTGCTTTGGAATATTAATGTAACGTTCAATATAAACATATAACGTTGAACGTTATGCATTAAATGTTTAGAAAACATTGAGATCGCACGAAAAGTTAACGTAAGTGGTTAACATAACTTCTATGTAATAGTCATTGACAAAGTTGTCATTTCTAGTTGAATAGAAAAAGCTTCGTAAGCATCAATTTGTTGCGCATTTGTATTTATTTTGTAGTACGTATAATGTTTTTCAAGTGAAAAACGCGCATTTTTCATTAGACTTGAGAAACAATTGTTCATAAAAACGCTCTGGCAAGTGTACGTCTGGTATTTAAATATTCTGTAATACTGAATATTTCGAATATTCAACAAAAATTTTAAAGGTTTCGCCAACGTTACCTCGCGCTTCCTGCGTATGCGACCCGATTCAAAGCGAAACTGGCGAAACTCTATGCCAAACCAGATGGCCAAATCGCCATCGTCGCCATGAGCATCACGTGTCCGACGGTGCTCGGAGTTTGGTTGGTTCGGTCGTTGTGCCTCGGCTCAGTGAAAAAGTTGCCTTTCCCCTATTGTTTGAGTGGTTGTTTGTTCTTTGTGCTCGTCTATTCTGCTCTGCCCGTGCTACATATTACGAAGACCTGCTATTACATGTCGTGGAGCGTCCACCGAACGGAAACTGGTAAGTACTGCCGTCGGCATTTTGAACTTTTCTACAACGGGCGATCAGGAGCAGCGATGTAAAAGGCGCGACTATGATTGCACGATAAGTAAACTGCTCTTAGTATAACGAGCATGTTTGTGTCTATTTTTCGCGCATACTGAACGCGACCTTATGAGTGGTGCGGCTTTCTTTCAGTGCTCTTAAGCTGAAACGCTATTATGCATGTGCCGGCCTTATTCGGCCGGTGGTTTGAACCGAGTTGCGGCTGCCTCGGGGGCAGCGGGTCGCCTCCGCGAGAAATTAATCACCGTTTTCTTTTGATTAGTGTTTATTTCCTGCTATATTCTCCGCGGAACTGCCTTGGCGGCTTTCTTTCATCGCCTCTTCTCTTATCGGAAGTTCTGTTCCACGTGCTTGCTGTTAAAGCATGTAGATGATCTGTACAACGTTCATATGCTTTTCACCGCCGTCAGTACTATGTTTCCCTTCCTCAGAGTGAGCTACTCTCTGCACGTTTTAGCATATCGTCCCAACATGCGTGGCCGAATTTTCCTTTGCGTCGTTGCATTTCCCTAGCCGCTTCGTTCAAGTACGCGAATGTGTCATTTAGGGTGTTTATCTTTTTAACTTCTTTTTTTGCTTCAGTAACATTTGCGGAACTTAAGCCTGGGCAGTGAACTACTTAAAGGGGCCCTGAAACGCACTTTACGCACATTGATTTTATTGCACATTTGCTTTGTGTGGGACTTGACGATGACCGAAACACCAGGAAAGCGGCGAAATTGAACCGTATTATATTTTAATTTGTACCTCAAATCGGTTTCCGCGCTGACTGCAGCGCCATACATCAACAGTTTCTCCGAGCAGATATGACATCACCACGCTGCTTTGCTGCAGGTTCTGATTGGCCGGGAACAGTAGGGAATAAAAATATACATCGCACATATCGATAATGCACCGAATATAAGAAATTCCGAATTCAGAACGTGTTTTATGCTTGCTAAAGGTACAAATTTGGGCATTACAACTTCATTTTGCTTGTAACTGACACAAGGATCGCTGTGCGGCCCACGTGGTGGTTGTGGTAGGAAGGCCACAGAGGGCAGCACGGTTCCGGTTCTGCAAGATGTAAGCTGCGTTTTGATTGGAAGCAGCATGCACGCCTTGGGATGCCGATATCTGTCGTCTGCTTTTATTTTGAATTTGTAAGTTGAATAACTTGCGTTTGCCTGCATCGATCTCAAAAATTCTTTTTGCATTTACCTCAGAACAATACAACGAACCCGTTTCGATGCAAAACTCAGCGAGTAAAATATGGTTTCAGGGCCCCTTTAAGTGCTTCTGTGGCCTCCCGTTATAGTGTCTAAAACCACACTTTTGGAATGTAGCCAGTTTATGAGCACTTGCACTTATCTCCATGGTACTAACATGAAGCAGACCACTTCGTTGTTTAGAAGTAGCTTTTCTCAGTTATAGACTTCAAAAAGGCCCATGCACATTCTTGGGCATGAGAGGAAATGGGAATTTAATGAGTGGAGCTGTCTAGTAACATCAAATAATAGCTTTTTGTACTTTAAAGGTATTTTAAAAAACTTGCATTTTAATGTTTTTGTTCCCTACAGTAGCAGATTTGTAGAGATTTGAGATCTCAGTATTAATGTGAATGTTAATGGCCCTGTTCAACTGTGTTTTCATAAGGACCCTTCTGCACTGGACCTGACAGCTGTGTGGCAAGGACTTCTCGGCCCATTACAAGCTCAAGCATTCCATCCGTGAAGTTGCAAGTTGCAGGGGTTTTGTGTGTGTGTGTGTGTTTATGACTTGCTTGAATATCATCGGTTTCAAGTGCATATGACGTGAACTTTTGAGGAACTGATTTGCGATATGAATGCACAGATATACATACCCTCCACTGTGCGTTTAAGAGGATATGCATTTAGACAGTGCCACATTTTATTATGCATGTCATCTATGTAGTGTCGAGTATTTATTCCATACATATTTTTTAAATAATGAACTCTATGGAGTGCTGTTGCAAGTGTCACCGTTAATAGCTTTGTGCCATGTTTCAGTAATTAGCCAGCTTTATGCCTTCACTCTATGAGTGGCGATGACTATCATTAAAAAATTAGGAGCCGTCTTTCTTGCAGCAAAGTGCAAGAAATCATTGAGCTGCTTTTGGATTGCTTTTCTGCTTCGCACTGACGAATGTCAAAAGAGACAAATGAACATGTTTTTATATAGAGAAGGAACTGAGAGAGTTTGATTATTGGTGTGATGCATTTGGACGATTCCATGAGAGACCGAACATGCACATCAACTTGGTATTCATGCTTTCTCCATAAGACTACATAGAACTGAAAACTGAATTCCATAAAAGCATTGCCATGCAGCATGCCATAAAGTATTGAAAGCTTGCAGCACGTGTGTCCTCCTATTGGGTACCACAGTATTTTCAGATTTTTGTGGCTGCATTCCTGGTCATTTTAAGGAGCATGGCCATGAGTTCCATTGGTTGTTCTGTACTGTTTACAAAAGGGGGGGGGGTGGGGGGTGGGGGAAGTGTAGAAAGTTCCAAACATTGCCCAAATCATAAATGTTTTTTTATCATGCACCTTGGCACGTTGAAAAAGAAAGAAATGATGTCAATTATAAAATGATGTCCAGGCAACATCTGTGCTCAAGTTTGTCTTCCCACAAGAAAAATGAGAGAAGAAAGAAGTAAAACAAGATTTCCTAAAATGGCTCACTCTAAAAAAGACGTCTGCAGTCCCAATCTTAGGATATAAGCCCATCTTTATCAGATCAAAACATGGGAGTGATATAATGTGTCCTTGTTTGCTTTGCTCACAAAATCTAAGTCAAAGTGCACTATGCTGAGGGTGCTGGCTTCAATGCCTTTGCACTTTGTCTTGTTAACCTGTGTGCGTCTAAGTTCAACGAAAAGCCAGCAAAGCAGGACACGGACATATAAAGGTACATATGCAGACATACCTTCGCCGGACTTCGATGTCCATGTCCTGCTTTGCCAGCTTTTCGTTGAATTTAATCATGAACCAACCAGCTCAGCTTTTCACTATTAAGCGTTCATCTAAGTGTCCTCCTCAGGTTTTTTTGAATCAGTGCTTATTAGAAGTTATTTTCTTTGAATGGGCTTTTTTTATGAGCTTTCATTTATTTACCTATCTTTCTTTTGTGCTTCTTATTGAAAGACAGTCATAACAAAAATGTTGCTAGGACAGCACTCTTATATTTGACATGTTTTTCTTGTTTTTGTGTGAAATAGATGTGGCAGAATTCATTGAAGTTTAAAATCATTTCTGATGTAGGCTATCTTCAGAACTTGTTACCTTTTTGTGGGCAGTAAGAAAATGAATGTTACTTACACGTGGGCATATTAAAATAAGCAGATGTTTCCGACAGTGTTGTTTTTTTCATGTGACCACAGCCATGAAATGGGAAAGTATTACATGAAGCCATGCTATCCATAGCTATATGTATGTACTGAAACCACACTTCCATTATCAAGAAAACTGTCTAGACTGCTTTGCATGGTAGAAATGTTTTTACAAGCTTAAGGTGGCATTTATTGATGCATATTAAGATGTCACTATGTTGTGGGCAGTTGCTGTTGTGTAGCTAGTTGAGCGTGCATGTATGCTTCAATTTCTGAAGTATTCATGTTGAAATTTACCATTACGGTACCTGTGCTACTCTATTGTCCTGTATCAAGTGACTATGCCTAAGGCCTTTACTATCCTGCATACCATGTGCTTTGCCCTGTTTTCAGTGTAGCAAGCACTCTGCTGCTTCACAAATGTACCAAGTACTCAACTATGTCACCTATTTTAGCCAAATGTTCAGCCACATCCTCGTTGGTCCAAGTGTTTCACCGTATCTCCTGTGCGCCAAGTGCCCCTCACATCTCCCTTGTACATATGCTAACCACTGCACCAACTTTGCACAAATTGCTGTTACAACTATGCTGCTGAGTGCTCTAATGTGTCAAGTACTACATGATGGTGCCTGAAATTTTGTGTGTTCCTAGCTACATCAAGAACATTTCACATACACTGTCATTTTCGACACCTTTCACTACTTTTAGTTCATTGATATTTGTTTTCACATCCTACAGCTTTTACTTAGACCATTCTGTTGAGTAGATTTTGTGGCAAAATTCGTGCATACAGAGTTTGTGTCAAAGAAGTGGCATCTGTCTTTTGACATGAGTGTTTTTTTTGTACTTATTCAGTTTTGCTGTTGGGTATTTTTCCATTTATGTTTAAGATTACCTAAAAAGACAGATGTACTGCTTTAGGCCACATGCATGAAAAATGATGCTTGTATTGTTTATTTTTAATTCATCAACATCATTTCACTCTTGTGCATTATGCAATAAAGTATTGCTGTGAAGCCAAGTTTGGAGGATTATGTCATTTTTACACCAGGTGAAATGTATACTCGAGTACTGCTGTGCCTAGAAGGCACTGCAAGAGTCAAGTGCACATTTCATTTAATGTGTGATACCACACGTGAACATTCTGTGAATGTTTCAGGAGTGTTAGTTGTAATGTAATCTTAACGTTTAGCCCAATGTTGCGTATAAATTGTAACAATATTTTATGAATGTTTAATTCTAGCGTTATTCTAACGTATAGCTTAATGTTATGCATACATTGTAAAAACGTTTCAAAAATGCTTAATTTATGTAGTGCAAAACATTATTCTAACGTGTAGCTTAATGTTATGCATACATTATAAAAACGTTTCACGAATGCTTAATTTATGTAGTGCAAAACGTTATAAAACGTTTCTATGCAACGTTGGAGATACGTTAAAAAAATGACATTAACAATATTTTCCTAACGTTCAAGCTGAACATAATAATAACGTTATTATAACGTATTGGTGCTACCTGGGGAGGCACCAGCTTGGTTCACCATGAGGAAGCTGCACCTACCGACTGCCATCATGGCCCCAGTGCTCTTAGAACTGTACAGTCATGTTCACAACAATCTCATTTTAATGATATTCCTTTTCGCACTCCATTAGTGATCCATGCAGTGCACGTTATCACTAACACCAGTGGGTCCTTGCAGTGAATGCTAAAACCAGGAAGAGAATCAAGCAAAAAGGACCCTGTTTCTCGGCAAGAGGACGCAGGCACTATGATTAACTTAGCTGCCAAACACTGTTGTGGCAACACTAAAAAAGGCCAGTCTACTCTTTGTATGTAAAGTGAACGAGCTCTCCAATACATTATTGAGAAACTACCGAAGCCATTTCGCTTCAGTAACTAGTGAAGCTACTGAAGCTATTACCAACTAAATCACTAATGACGTCTTGGACGTGGGCAACCTTTTGAAGGAGCCGGCGACGGGCTTGCTGCAGTCTCTTGATCTTCTTCTTGGTCGCCGCTTGCAAATTTGAATAGCACCTTGCTTCACGCCTCAGAAAGGCTTTTTCAGGTGTGTCCTCTGCTAGCTGTGGCTGCAACAGATTGGATGTACAAAAATTGGTGCCAGAGCAAGCACCATGGCACAAATCACATACCCAGAACAAGCTAGGAAGAAGATGTTCTTTAAGGCACGTGTTTGCTCAAAAAGATTTCTGTTTACACCTTTGTGAACTTAAAAATTGCAACAACATAAAAACTGCCATGTATAGGATCCTGCTAGTGCAAGCTGATTTAAGCATTTATTTGTTACTTTATTTACAAAACCCTGCAAGCTCATTTGGGCCCAAACAGAAGTACAACGCACAGAAAAGGTCAGTGCAGCATGGTTTAATGTGGGGAGCTTCACAGCGGCTGTTAGGTTTTATTCAAAAAAAAGATAAGCATATGCACGTACACAAAAGACCAGTTTTGTTTTGCATGTTTCATGGCTCATCATGACAGGTCAAACAAATACAGGGCATAAAATGTTGTGAAAAGCCTTTGGGTTATATTTGATTATGTCAATTAGATAAAAAAGAGAAACTGAGAAAAAAACATTCGTGGCACGTTGGTGTTTCACCAGACATTGAGCAAACTTGTATTGCTGTGTATGAAAGTTGATATATTCATCTATTAATTACACAACCTCCATGACCACGTTGTCCACATGCATTCTCTCATTACTATGATTCAGCTATAAAACAGATGGCATACAGATAATTGCTACTTGACCTACACTAACTCAAAAAATGAGCTTGTAAACAAGGTTATAATGTAGTATATGTGGCTTTCATTCACCATCACTCAGTTTCGTGAGGTTTTAAAGCACCATTTGCACACGCATCTTGCACGTCTCTCGTCGGTGTAGAAAAATGGGAGCTGTTGATACACTCAACATTTTTTTTACTATTGGGTATTTGAAATCTATCAATCTTACAATACGAAATACCTGTACAAATGGCTCGCACGCATATGTAAAATAACTACTTTAAATGTGAGGTCCATAATTGCAGCGAAACGCTTAATAAGCAAGCCTTGTGATCATTAATACAGGCACACATACCGGTTCATACTGGACTTGGGAAGGCTCATCAGCAACGTTTTCGGATGTAGAATCAGCAGATGTAGCAGCACCTTTGCCGGTACATTTCTTCAACATGTTAATATAGCACGCGTGCTGGCGCCACTGCTTTTCAAGTAACCCCAAACGCGAAGAATCGCCGTCGCAGATGTGGCTCGGTTTCCTTCTGACATGTGCAGGACGAAAGGCTTCCCCATTTCGATGCTGGAGAACACACCAAAACGCGACGAGTCGTCCTCGATGCGGTACTGGTTGTTGGGCACAAAGCCGCTCACCATGCAGACATCTTCGTTCGCTGCAACCCGGTGTCCGCAACGGCGAGCCGCGTGAACGTAATGTTCAGTAGTACTGTAGCAGTTAGATGCATTTCCTGGCTGACATTACACAGACTCGGCAGCGTCACACGTTCGAACCTTCGACAACTTTGGCAAGCGTGTTGCCTCGGCGTGCGCGTTTGTCACGCCGCATATGCTCCGTGCAGAAACCTACGCCGCCTCCGCAGCAGATGCATCAAAACCGAAACTCCCCAGTCGACTAAATCGACCGCTTGCCTATCATGTGAGGGCACATTTCCCATGATTCTTTCCTTTAAATTTTTTATGAGTAGGCTTCAAGATTGTCACGTGACGCCCCCTCCTAGTTTTTCTTTCCTCCACGGTTTTCACAGATGCATCTAATAAAATAAAATAAAGATCGGTTCGGTGCGCCTTGGAAGCATCTGATCGCGCTCGCAGCTTCGTTGCACGATCCCCTCTCACGGGGCGCGATGGAGGCGTTAATTTTATTGAAAATAAAGCAGTTTTTAACCAGAACTTCTTTATACATTATTGGCGTGCAGGAAAATGTCAGGGAGTGAATTACTTTGTGGGATATATTGCAAAAATCTGGCATAGGTGACGACGGCACACATTTTAGGATGGGGATAACATCGCAAAAGCGCAGCCTGCACAAAATAAGAAGAATAAAAAAAATACAAGGAAAACGTATTTGATGTAGCGCAAAAAACAAGACACGGACACAAGAAGGCACATATGGACACCACACAGCGCTACTAGCAACAGCAAGTTTATTTTCAAAATCAGACCGCTTATAAACCATAATCGCCAAGCAGAAAGGTCAGCACGTGGGATCACTCAGATAAAAGCAACAACAGTGCCACACATCAAAAACGAAATCAGAACATAGAACACCATCTATCACCGCTTACGCAGAAAACCCAGCTCCTTATGTGACAAAGCTATCGAAGGCTTACTAATGCACAAATCACCAAGTGCATCGATACGTTCCGCTTCCACGATTAGACGCGTGATCTCATCCTTATGTCGAACAACGATGACAGTGTTGTGGAACAGAGGCCGGCAACCACATGCATGAACGTGGAGAGCGAGAAACCCTTCAGGTGGCAATTTACTCGACTTGTACTTGTGCTCTTTCAACCGTTCATTCACGCACCTGCTAGTTTGGCCGACATATTGTTTCCCACACGAGAACGGAATACAATAAATAAAACACGTCTTGCACTCAACACCAAAATTGTTTGTATGCTTTTTTGTGCACACAACTTTTTGCCTTCTAGATGGATTAGTCAATGTACACAATTTCCCGAGTTTATCAGGCACAGAAAATACCACCCTAATATTGTCACGTACAGCTACCTTCTTGAGATTATGGGACAACTGGTGAACATATGGAATTACGGCCGTGCGTCTAATTTCTGCCGTTCTGTGATCATGAGCGTTAGCCTGCCTTGCACTTCCGCGAATTCTTTTTAGCTCTTTTTCTACAACAGAAACTAAAACATGATCTGGATAGCCAGATTCTTGCAATCGTATGATCTGATTATGGAAGCTCTGCTTAGTTAAGTGGGCACATGACTTGTTCAATGCATTACTGAGGCATGTCGTCGCAATACCTCTCTTGGTTAGCTTTGAATGATTCGAATGAAATGGGAGCAAGGCTTTTTGAGCACGTGGGTCATAGCACCAGCATAGCCGGTCGTCAAAACAAACGAGTCTTAAATCTAAAAACCTAATGCTACCATCACTCGGCCACTCAACAGTCACTTCAAGGGGTTTAAGACCAACGCGAAACACATCCAACGCATTGGTGCTCGCACTTTTGAAAATTTCCCACGAGCTGTCGATAAAAATAATAAAATCATCCACATAACGAAAAACTTTCTTCACATCTGTTCCTTCGAGACGACAAGCCAAGTCTCTGTCAAGTTCCGCTAAAAACAGGTTGCTTAAGACAGGCGCTATACATGACGCGATGCAGATACCCTTTTTTTGCAAAAGAATATCATTGTTCCATTCAATGAACGTCGATGTAAGATAAAATTTCAGCAAAGTAATAAAACCATCAGGAGACACACCCGAATCAACAGAAAACTTGACTACCCCAAATTGGTCAATGCTACTTTCAACACATTTTAGCAATTGTGGATGGGGGATGGAATAGTATAGGTCAGTCACATCAATAGAGAAGGCTTTTAGCCCTTCATTTTTGATGAGCTTCCATGAAGTCTAAAATGCCACCTGAACTCTTGACTAAAAACGGGTCTCGGACCTCGAGAATAAGTTTCTCCAACAGAAAAGTGGCGAGTTCCTTTTGCCAGGTGCCTATTTCCGAGACTATGACGCGGAACGGAATGTCAACTTTATGAGTTTTCGCGTTAAAAAATACATCCAAGCTATTCTTTTTACTCTTTTGAATACATTTTAGAGTTCCAACGACATTCATATTTTTGCACAACTGAATAGCCTTTGCTTTTACTTTCTTCAACGAGACGTCTCTTTTAACACTGAAAACCCCAGAAATGGCATCATTAGCTTTTCCTAAGAAACATGCATGCGAAAAAACTGCATGCATCGGGTCATGTATAGCGCCTGTCTTAAGCAACCTGTTTTTAGCGGAACTTGACAGAGACTTGGCTTGTCGTCTCGAAGGAACAAATGTGAAGAAAGTTTTTCGTTATGTGGATGATTTTATTATTTTTATCGACAGCTCGTGGGAAAATTTCAAAAGTGCGAGCACCAATGTGTTGGATGTGTTTCGCGTTGGTCTTAAACCCCTTGAAGTGACTGTTGAGTGGCCGAGTGATGGTAGCATTAGGTTTTTAGATTTAAGACTCGTTTGTTTTGACGACCGGCTATGCTGGTGCTATGACCCACGTGCTCAAAAAGCCTTGCTCCCATTTCATTCGAATCATTCAAAGCTAACCAAGAGAGGTATTGCGACGACATGCCTCAGTAATGCATTGAACAAGTCATGTGCCCACTTAAGCAGAGCTTCCATAATCAGATCATACGATTGCAAGAATCTGGCTATCCAGATCATGTTTTAGTTTCTGTTGTAGAAAAAGAGCTAAAAAGAATTCGCGGAAGTGCAAGGCAGGCTAACGCTCATGATCACAGAACGGCAGAAGTTAGACGCACGGCCGTAATTCCATATGTTCACCAGTTGTCCCATAATCTCAAGAAGGTAGCTGTACGTGACAATATTAGGGTGGTATTTTCTGTGCCTGATAAACTCGGGAAATTGTGTACATTGACTAATCCATCTAGAAGGCAAAAAGTTGTGTGCACAAAAAAGCATACAAACAATTTTGGTGTTGAGTGCAAGACGTGTTTTATTTATTGTATTCCGTTCTCGTGTGGGAAACAATATGTCGGCCAAACTAGCAGGTGCGTGAATGAACGGTTGAAAGAGCACAAGTACAAGTCGAGTAAATTGCCACCTGAAGGGTTTCTCGCTCTCCACGTTCATGCATGTGGTTGCCGGCCTCTGTTCCACAACACTGTCATCGTTGGTCGACATAAGGATGAGATCACGCGTCTAATCGTGGAAGCGGAACGTATCGATGCACTTGGTGATTTGTGCATTAGTAAGCCTTCGATAGCTTTGTCACATAAGGAGCTGGGTTTTCTGTGTAAGCGGTGATAGATGGTGTTCTATGTTCTGATTTCGTTTTTGATGTGTGGCACTGTTGTTGCTTTTATCTGAGTGATCCCACGTGCTGACCTTTCTGCTTGGCGATTATGGTTTATAAGCGGTCTGATTTTGAAAATAAACTTGCTGTTGCTAGTAGCGCTGTGTGGTGTCCATATGTGCCTTCTTGTGTCCGTGTCTTGTTTTTTGCGCTACATCAAATACGTTTAATATGAACCACCAACAAGCCCGCATCGCATCTCTTGTCGACAAGGAAAACGTCGTAAGATTGGAGGCACGGATGTCCGTCATTCCCGATGTTATTCATAAAGATGTGGAGAGTACGGGAAGAGAGCTCGAAATGAGCAACATTAGTTTCAATCTGCTCTAGCAGGCCAATGTCGAAAACGGCAAAACCTTCTAGGTCTGTTTTATGCTGAGTACTGGGTCCCGTTTGGCTAAAGTGAAATACTGAACTGTTACAAGTCACTGCCCGGTGTTACGAACATCCTTATTCTCATCCTGTAAAATTATTGAATACGTCTCACAATTATTTAGCTAGTTCGTTACCGATAGTTATGTTCATATCGCAGCCATATCTTTCGTAAAGATTTCTTGAAAATGACCCAACTTAAATACCTATGTAATTTCTGTTTTCGTATAGTGTTGCTGCCGTAATGGCTCACGTTATGTCAGGCGAAGTTGACGTCATTTTTTATATTTTAAGAAAGCAGTTTAACTGGTTCAGTGGCGCACCGACGGGGGGGGGGGAGGGTTCGAGGGTTGTAACCCCCCCCCCCCTGAGGCCGACCTGACCCCTCCCACTCCGTAACTGCTCCTATGTCCTAGAAAATGTGGCGCTAATGTCTCTGCAAAACGCCGAAAAGAAATAATAAAATAATCATCATCATTGATGTTACTATTATTTGGCATTTTATTTACTTTTTTTACACACGCAACAACTGTGTAATCGCATGCCCGGCCCTTCGTCAAAGATTGAACCCCCCCTCCCCTGGCAGAGATCCTGGGTGCGCTACTGAACTGGTTCAAAAGGACAGAACGTTGAGCGAGTTGGTAACATTCCATAATCAAAAGAAGAGGCGTGCAGGACACGGACACAAGAAGAGCAGTGAACACCACGAACGCCGACTAACAACTGAAGCACAGCACAGAGGCGAAAAAAGAAAGAAGACACACAGCTTATCTGCGCATGCTCGGAATGGTAGCGCCACCTGTCATACTGTTACACGTGCCGTTCTACGCGATAGACAACTGCTAAGACATTCTATCTCCTCTCTCTTTAAGATAATCGACGGTTGACTCACGCATGCACTTCCACTAATACTAATATGCCAGGCCTCAACCAATAAACGCGTATCTTCGTTCCTATGCCTGTACAGGATCTCGGTTTTGTCTAACTCGGGCATGCAGCTACAGACCTGGCAGTGCAAGGATAGATTGGACGGCGTCCCACCTGATAGCGACCTTCTGTGTTCAATTAATCTTTGATTAATACAACGCGCGGTTTGTCCTACATAAAAACGTCCGCAGCTAAAAGGAATCTTATACACCACACCCATGCGACAGTCGGAGAAATTGTTCTTGGCTAAGTGCTTAACCGGACAGATATCTGTTCGCTTCTTACCTTCCATCTGCTCATTTCTTCTATGCACGGCAGCACAAACCCTTCCTAACTTATTGGGAGCCGTAAACACAACATTAACCCCATATTTACTTCCTACTTTCTTAAGCCTGTGCGAAACTGCGTGGATATACGGGATACTCACGACCTTTTTCTTGTTAATGTTACTCTCTGCTACAGCTTTAGTTCCGGTCGAAATCGACTTCTTAAGACGTTCTGCTACTGTGGCTATGGCTAGTCTAGGGTAACCTGCATCTAAAAGGCGCTCGACCTGCGCATTAAAGCTAATGGTCAAACGGTGCACGCACGACTTTGATAGGGCTGACTTTAAACAGGACAAGGCTATTCCGTTTTTTACTACTTTGGAATGCTTGGAGTCAAAGTTTAACAACGGCTTAGATGCTCTAGGGGAATACTGCCAACACACGTGATTCTGCTCAAATGACAACGAGATATCTAAAAACTGTATTACGTTTCTCTCCGGTAGTTCTTTCGTGAACCTTAGACCATCTCCATTAAGTTTAAATTGATCGCTTACATAGGTGACGACTGATTCAAAATCATTCTTTCTAGAAAGTACCAGGTAATCGTCCGCATACCGAAATACCCTGAGGATGCGGTCCCCTAACACCTCTGTGCTGTGCTTCAGTTGTTAGTCGGCGTTCGTGGTGTTCACTGCTCTTCTTGTGTCCGTGTCCTGCACGCCTCTTCTTTTGATTATGAACTGGTTCCACATGTATAATATGTAAAGAAGAGAGACGTAGACAAAGCGCCTTAGCTGCAGGCCGGCTGTTCTATTCTCAACGTCGTCTTCCTCTGCTTCTCTAGCCCCGCTTTGCAAGCGCGAGCGTCCGAGCCCCAGTGCAGCTTTTCTCCATTACACTCGGCCACGACTGCGAGTGTCGGTAACGGCCGCAACGGCGTCTGGCGGGCGGCACTGGCTATGCCGATGTGGTCGATCTCGGCCGCGTAGCAACGTGCTTTGCCGAGTTGTGAAACGAGGTTCTGGTGGCCGGGATTGGCTACATCGTTGCGGCAGTTGTTGGTCGCACTGCGAGCATAGGAACCTACCAAATATGCACGGCGGGTGGCACGGACTATGCCGTGCTGCTCTGTCTGTTCCGTCGCTGCTTGTCTCGCGGAGCCGCCAAACGCGTTTCTGGTGGGCGGCACTGCGTATTTCGGCAAGGTCGCAGGATCAGATGTCGAGTCTTTTGTCGCAGGAGGATGAATCGGGCACATCTCAAACATTTCAACGCCTTCCGCCGCACCAAGTGAGATTGGCAGCACTGACGTGAATTAGTCACAGTGTGTTGCGATCCTGTTCGATGAGTCTGTGACGACTGGTCGACGACCCGTATTGGCTGGCGGAGTGACTTGGACGATGGCAGCGTTGTCACTGTCAGGGTAAACGAACAGCTGAGTTCAGTAGACCTTGACAAGAAGCTGTGTGAAGCAGCGGCGTTCAAGTCAAGAGGTTCGAGTTCCGTCTTCCAGCCAGCGACCGACTTCGGCTGCAGTGGTAGGTCCTTAAAGGTGGCCTCATCCTGGATCGAGACTTTGTCTTCTGCAGGGACTTTGCAGGGTAAGTGGGAAACGTCAGCACAATCGGCCAATGCTTGCCTCGACGCCCTTGGACGCAGCTCCGCGTTTTCACCAACTTTACCCTGATCTTTGGCACAACCCATGGCAAGTAACAAATCTTCGTTGTGGTCTGCGCGTCGTTCTGGGGGTGCAGTGGGAGCCATGATATATGGCTTCCCGTCGTCAGTTGCCTTGAAGGTCACCTGACCAGGATGACTTGTGTTAGCGTGACAGGGATAGACTGTGGTCGCTTGCATTGAGATCTCTGTCGATGAACACAGCTTGGGACCATTCGGAATGGCAGGGCCGGCTGTGATTCTCTTTGGCGATGAGCTGCAGTGCGGGGCTACAGCCTCGAGGTCGCGCCCCTCCTGAGCTGCTTCCTCGGTAGTGCACCGGTTGGCTTCGCTGGTGGCAGGATTGTGGGGGTGAGTCCGTCCGAAAACAGCTATCAGTCTGGCGCTCCATTCCTGCCAGGAGTGTTGGCGGACTCCCTCGTACCGGTGCCACGCTGCGGCCGCATCACCGATGTTATTGATGGCCACGAGCAGCTTGTAGTGGTCCGGCCAGGCATACCGGGCACCGAGAACGTCCACGGCTTCGATCCACTGATCGGCGTCGTCTTGGAAGCCTCGGAAAACCGGTAATGTCAAAGCGGCCGGTGGTGGCAACGCAGCACGAGAGGACCCGGAGCTCCCCGTCGGCATGAAGTACGACGTTTCAGAGAGTATGGTGATCACACGTAAGAACTCCGCAGCATTGTCGGGGGAGCCGCTAAGTGTTCCGGCGGAGAGCGCAGGGTACGCGTTAAGGAACGTGGTGAGCGTGTCGCGCAGTTGCGCGATGGCACTCACGTGCTCCGCTGCGTTGTCCGGGGAGCCGCTTAGAGCACCAGGCGTGGTGTCTGCAGATAAGACGGTGCCCCCGGTGCTCCCGATGGCGGCATCCGCGGAAAATACGGCCGGCTCTGTCCTCCCGACGGCGGTGCCCATGTCTGAGGACGCTTGGACAGCGTCCCTGTGCGGCTCATGTGCCGACGTAAGTCTAGGCGAGGGGGTGTTACCACAGGAAGCGTGAGCGCCATTCCGTGGTAACAGGAGGCCCTGCGTGGGCGTGGGTCCCATAGGTGCTTCCGGCGGCAGAAGGGTTGCGGGGTCCATGGTCGCGTAATCCTGGACGGCGTCCCTGGACTGGAGCACCTGCTGCGCCGATGGCCCGCGAGGACGCCCTCAGCGTCTGTCTTTTGTCGACTGCGCCATTGTAAAGAAGAGAGACGTAGACACAGCGCCTTAGCTGCAGGCCGGCTGTTCTATTCTCAACGTCGTCTTCCTCTGCTTCTCTAGCCCCGCTTTGCAAGCGCGAGCGTCCGAGCCCCAGTGCAGCTTTTCTCCATTACAAATACTAATTCATAGGGTCTCAACCCGTCTACCTACTTTCTTCTTAATAGATGACCTTTTACGTACCTAGATGCCTTCGCATTGACAGCATGATAGTGATTGTTCTCGTGAGCTACTCGTTACTTCTGAGTACTTTGGACTAGCGTTCGGGATCCGCTGTTATTTTTAATACATATTAACGACATATTGATGGAATTTATAACTCATTAGGGCACCATTTCAGATCGAATTATTAGCAGACTATCCATCTTAACGAAATCAACAACTATGAGGAATGGACACATTTCTCCCTGGCGCTCTCATTACGGCATGTAGCTGAATGGAGATAAACCAGTGTTTATAAGAACAAAAAAAAAAACACGATACAAGCTCTTCTTTCCTTACGGTTTTCAATCAGAATCGCTCCCTGATATATCTGAATGCAAGTACTTAGGCGTCGCATATTACTCACTCTCTCACCAAAGCGTCACCAGTCCGTAACTTTTGTTCCATTAGATAACAACTAAAAGAAACATTTGCAAAACCTAATTTGTCAGTACACATATCGTTTTTCAGACCAGGACCTGGACATGCATGCGCAGTTTGGGACTCCTGCATAAATCGTAGTACAAAGACTGGAGAAGATTTAAAGTGCAACGCCGTTCACTACTTATATTCTAAGTAATAGCGGAACAGACCTTTCAGACCTAATTAAAGAGCATAATGTATGAAGATTTTGACTGTGCCAGAAAATCCAGACTAATTAAAATGTCTTTCCCTGAGCCATATGCTTTACCACTGCAGTCGCAGCTGAGGAGACATCACCATACTAAATCTTTAATCCCTTTTAGTACCAAAACAAGTTATTCGGAATATCTATTTTTCCCTCGCATCATCTCTGAATGGAATAGTTTATCTCTCACGACTTCGCACAGCACGGACCTAATTTTTCATAGAATACCTTAATTCCTTAAAGTTTCTTCACCACACTTGAACATTAGTACCTAAACGTAACATTGTCACATTACACCCTTTTCATTACTCAACATTCTAAGATTTCTGAGCTATAGGAGTGAGTGTATGGTTTCTTCAGTTTACCTATATTTGTAGGAAACGAAAGTAACAGTGTGAATAATTATGCTTGGAACTGCATGTTTATATCAGGTACGTCACACCGAAAGGGTGATGTGGACACGCAGCAAAACAATATCTCACTTTTCACAAGTAGGCGATAGCTAGAACCTTCTTTGTGTTTGAGTAAAAATGCCCATACCAAAAATGAGCACCGATATATAGCGTGCAGTAGAACTGGGGCTGATTTAAAACTATATTTGATGATTGCAATGCTCGCACGCTGGCCGTGTTCATAGGTAATAACATTGCGTTTTGAGCAGAAACCTTGGAAGTAAGCAGGCAAGCAATATGAAAAGACATCGATCGCCTAGTTAAAAGTTGATGAAGCTGCATGTGGCGCATCGCTGCTCAAGTGATCCATTCGCGCTTCATTATAAAACCAAAATAAACCTATCTACACCTGCCAGGCGCTCTCCCGGCGCAAATTAATTGCCATCAGGATGGTAATGCAGTTCAGGTGTAATGAAACGGTCCGTTTTTACATTCCTTTCATATAAACTCGCCACTTTTGCGAACATTTTTGTGAGCGCGCCGGCAAGCAGACGCCCGCGAGGCGGGCCGGCCGTGCCGGCCAGCCGGAGCAACCAAGGTCTGACGACTGCAGCGCCGCCGCTGCATTCCATGCAGAGAGGGCCCGTCTCCGGCCGGCGGTCGCGCCACTCAAAATATTCTAGTACACTCTAGCGGGGGCAAAGCGCGAGAAACGGGTATATAGGTGTTCTCTGGCGCGAGTGTGCTGGTAGCTGGTTCCCGTGTGATTCGCAGAAATCTCATCTTCTGTGTTTGCGAAGGTGCTTTTTTTTTCCAGTGTTTTCGTGCCCCCGAAGGGCTTCTTCTCTACAGTGAGTGGTATATTTTGTGCCCACTAAAGGGTGGCTCGGTCGCAGGACGATGATAAACCTGCAAGCGTGCGTTGTCAACATCTGCGGCAGCGTGCACCATCAACACCTGGCACCACCCGAACGAGAAAAAGGGCTCGCCGTATTTTAGCGAGTTTACGTCGACTTTTCGTGCTTCCTAGGAACATGAAAGGTGAGTCGATACCGTTCTGTGCGTGCACATAAACATGCTGCCGGTGCTGTGTACGCAGCGATGTTTGCGTTCGCACTGTTTACGGATGTTTTCGTTTTTTTCTCCCGCAGGGATCACCGAGGGTGCACCATTGTATTTCGAGGGTCGTCGTACACGTTCCGCAGCAGGAAAGAAGCACTTTTCAATAAAGTTCATTGAGGAAAGCTTGGTTGCTTTTGTGAGTCATTTCCCGGGCCTCTCCGAACGGCATGGGTTAGTGTCCGCGTAGATTGTTGGCAAAAAAGGTTACAGAATGTGACCGCAGGTAAAAAAAGAAAAAAAATCGACCTGAGAATTCATATGATGAATAACGTTCGTCTTAACCTTAGTGACGAACTCTGCAAGAGCATTTGGCGAGAATACTGCGTAATCACTTTCCTGGCAAGACTGTCAACCTTTCTTGCATGCACCATTAAATGCTGCCGTTATTCACGGTACTGTTCGTGGCTGTGGTCATCGCCTAGGAAATGCACGCATCTTTATTTTTGTTTGCAGCGTATTATATTTGCAGTCGCCCTTGGGCTCCGGCTGCCCTAGCGAACCTTCAGGCTCGCGCATCGCAATCCACCACATGTAAAAAAAAACAATAAAAAGGAAAAGGAAGCTCAGCTTGCCCCACTGAAACTTTCCTATGTGCAGCGCGTTTACGAATGACAGCCCATCGGCAAGTGTGTTTTTAGTTATTTATTGTACAGAGGCGTTTGTTTACAACTAGGTTTTTTAAACTTGAAGCCGTACGAGGCTAGGCTTTATGCTTGTCGTCCGTAGGGGAAAAACCGTCGGCCGATCTCAGAGGTAATGAAAAGCATTTTGACGAGCAGCAAGCTTCAGACATTCCGCTCCTTATAAGAATAGACCAGAAAAGAATCGGTTCAAGTAGTTTAGGCTACAAGAGTAGGTTAAGTGACAGCAGCGGCCCTCTGTGGATATAAACTCGGCCAATAATCTATAAGGTTGTAGCCAAATGAATTAGTGTACATGCCTCCATAATCACAAAGTTATGGTCATGGCCATTACGATATAGTACAAGTGAATACGCTCACCCTTTTCTAATCGCGTGTGGTGCGCCACAGCTTCTCTGGCTTCTAATTAAATGTATAACCTCTTCACTGTTCTTGCCACAGCAACCTCAATGCTAGCACATCGGACGTTTTGATTATCGTACAACAGGTTTGAACAATTAAAGGGGCACTGACACGAAAATTTTCGTCTGCTGTTTTTTCGCTGCAATACGTAGCTGGGGACCTGTTAGCCATAACACGGCACATCATTTGCTCCAGCGCGCGTCAGATAATTATTTACGGCCTGTTTATTACCCACTAGTTTCAGTTTTGGTTTGGGAGGGCTCAAAAACGACAAGGCGCCCGGTGCAACTGGCGCCACCTAGTGCTCGCAATGGGGTAAACGAGTTCGACCACGTGAGCACACATAACTGTGACGCACTTCCGCACGACAACTACCGCGTGCTCGTTTTCTTTCGCCTGTCGCACGTCCTGCGCGTTGTTGTCGCTGTTGCTCTCATGGCAACTATTTTCTTGAGGTCTGGCGTCGCCGGCAGTCTACTAACGCAGCCGCAGCGAATAAGCAATGGTGACTATGACATCATCATTGCTAGCTGCACTGTCGGAGCTCGGCTGCCGTGGTTACGTCGCGGAAGTTGGGGGTCCCCTTCAGGTCACCTTTGCTGTTGTCGATGCCGCGATGTACGGCGTCTAGCGCTCGACTGCGCATGCGAACTTCAATATTCATTTAAATTACCTTCCGAGGTGTGTTCGCCATTGAGATTTGGTAGATGACATCTGTATGTCCACGAAAATCGATCCCGCGGGCTACCTTAGCAGCGAAATTTTGGTGTCAGTGCCCCTTTAAGCACCCCAATAAAAAACAGGAGCAATTCAGTATTCGGCGGTGCTGAAGTATCACCTACTCGCGCATTGACATTCGCCGGCTCGCGTCGTGTGCTAGTCTGCCCTCATCATGGCAGCTCGCCGTAGTTCGCGCGTTCGGCGCTAGAGGCGCCCTTTTATGAAAATGGTCTATACAGTTTTCGTTAAGCCTACCCGTACCGAGACGCCGAGCAAGAAGTATCCTCGCAGTAGCAGTTTTTTGATAGCGTGACCAGCCGTAGCGCTAGAAAGACATACATGGTCGACGAAAGACGAAATTGTCGGATTAGAGCTCACGTTTTCGCGAGACCTTTCGAATGGAACAACACACGTTGGGGCGTCAGGTCGTTCTTGGCTGCATCGTCGCCGCTTGCCGCAAAACGCGAGTGGGGACTTGTTGACGCGCGCGTGCCGCGGAAGCGCTCGCCGCACGCGTTTTTGCCGCTAGTGGAGACCGGCCTTAAAATCGTGCACAGACCGATCGTCTCGCGGCAAGAGAAACCCTGCCGCGCGGCAGCGTCGGAGGCTCGCGTTTTGCCGCCCGTGGCGCGCCGCGCGCTTTTTTTCCGCCAGTGTGCACGCGCCTTTAATCCGAGATGGAAAGGAAGTTTTTTGACAACACACTAAAGCTAGTGCGTGTAAGTAATCTGGACGAAGAAGGGCGAAACAGAGTCAGTGACGGAAAGAGGAGCGACAAAAAAAAGCAATGAAAAGGAATCATGCGCCCACTTACCGATGTGCAGAAAATAAAAAAAAATATTTGTCGGACGCTTTCTCTACTCAATTTCTCACACTTTGTCTCAACTACAGGCATGCGAGAAGAACGAGAGCCACTTTATGACAGCAATTCTTAAAAGAAAAAAAAACACATACTCGTGAGAACAATTTTATTGGACCAGAAACAATCAAAACACGGATGCTTTCATAGCACAAAAGATGCAAAACGCTAACATTCGTTTTAGGAAGCAATATCAAATAATGACATTGCGAGTGGTTTTACAATATAGTAAAAGTCAATGCAAAAGAAAAAAAACGACCATGCAGCTTGGCCGAAAAGGGTGGTTCACTCTGCAAATTTCATGCGTCGTGGTTTCTCTGTAAACACAGCGATAATTTCGTCGGCACTGACTTGCATCCGGTGAGTTGACGCAAGAGCCAGGCCATTAAGCCGCTCTTCAGCTGTTCGACTCCCCAATATATTTTTACTCTTCAGTGTCGAGAAGCTGCGTTCTGCAGTAGCTGCACTCACTGGGATTGTCGCCAATATCCTAAAGGGCCCATGACAGCTATTTTTTGTTAGATACTTTTATGTTCTAATGAGTGGAACAGTGTCTTGTAATCACGGCATGGAGTGGCGAATTCTCCAGCGTGAAGTCTAATTAGTCATAGCATCATTAATTTTGTTCAGTTTTAATGAAGCTTCGAAACGCGCGCCAAAAACTGCAAGAAACTAGCGCCGCGGGGCTAGCGCGGCGGCTGTCGGAAGTGAGCGCATGCACTGATCACTTGAGCTCAAGATTCGGTGACGTTGCGGAGAGCGCGAGCGCCAGAGCAGCTCGCCACACTCGCTTTGCATCATAGCGTGTGTAAAATGTACGCTTGAGGGACCAACACGGAGAGGAAGCAGAAAAATACGGCTTTTCGTGTGGCCTCCGCGATCGGCTGCGAGAGCCGATCTTGGAGGCCACGCTCGGAGGCCATAGCGCGGCGCGCCCGTGTCTCTCTGTGACGTCACGATATCAACTTACAAAAGTGAAACGTCACAGATGGCCCACAAACTACGTCATACTAGTGAGGATGTCGCGAGGTGCCGCAAACCCACATGAGCATTTCTGGTCACTTTAAATACATATTAAAATATCTTAACGACAACGTTCGCCGCTAATACTTGGCCACAAGTGCCTTCAGATGTTCGACAACCAAACGACACAAACATATCGGGTTTGAAATTTTGGTGTCATGGGCCCTTTAGGTGTGTGAACGTTCGACAAGAGGGCTTTGTTGCATTCAGGTAAAGCGCCCATCGCAGAGCGGACAAGTTCGTCCTCTTGCATGGCTTGCCATTTAGTTTTCCAGATTTCCCATTCACCTTTTAGCGTAACGATATGTGCGAAGGGCGGCTGAACAGATTCGAATTTGCCCTTACAGGCGTGCTCTGGCAACACAAATGGCAAACTTTGCAGTGTTTTCCGATGGTTTGCAAAGCGCCATTTCAGGGAAGCTTTCAGGTTATCTATCTAAGGAATGAACGTGGCTCACAGTACCCTTCCGCAGAACTACAAGCGACCCTGGTTACATTGTTTGTTTCCCCTTTTTACTCCTTCCGCCACGAGGGCGGCTGCCTCCACGATACAGGCGGCGGAAAAAGGGTGGCGGAGTTCGCAGATGTGCCAGGGCGATTGAACGGGTTAATGGGTCGTCGAAGTCATAGCTTTCCATACAAAAGTCCCCTTTTCCAAGCTTTCCGTTAGCTTCCGCCGTCCGGTCGTGGATAAATTCTGCGCCTGCGGCAAAGCAATGCCGTCGGCGTGCGTGTTCCCACGCGCCGCCGCTGTCAGTTAAACATAATTGAAACCTAAAGGCACCGGCGCAAGCTTTAAATGGGGGGCCGGTTTTAAAAGTTTTTAGATATGTTGATTTTTTTAGTGCTTTTAAAAAAGACTCCCGCCTTCACCTACCCCTCTACAGTAGGTGAAGTTTTATCTGTGTTTAGCAAATATGGACTTGGGTTACGTTTTACCCATGAACTTCCGGACGCTTCTATTTTACAGTTTTTAGACCTAAAAATCAAGTTTTCTGATGCGCACGTCTCTTGGGGCTACTACCCACGAGACAAGAACGAGCTGCTACCGTTTGACTCGGCACATTCCAAGACAATTAAGAGAAGAATTGCATTGATGTGCATGAAATCAGCTCTCCAGAAATCGTGCCCACACCAAGTCACGTCCAGTTTCTATAATCAGGTAAGCCGTCTTTCGGCCGCAGGGTTCCCCCCCCTCGGTCTTGACTGCCGTTTCTGAATCACTCCTTCAAAAATTCAAGCGTGGAACGGGAAGCACTACGGCAGAGGTTCACCAGAAGGCCCCTAGGCCTGAGGTTGTACCTTACATCCATAAGCTTTCCCACAATTTCAAGAAGGTGGCAAACAGGCACGGTGTGCCTATTCGTTTCTCTGCCCCAAACAAGCTGGGAAAGTTGTGCCCACGTATTTGCAATGCAAATAACCGTGGATGCCGGAAGAACCATCAAACGCCGTTAGTAAAATGTTCCACTGGAGTGGTCTATTGCATCCCCATGTCATGTGAGATGTTCTACGTCGGCGAAACTGGCCGCTGCGTCAATGACCGATTGGGGGAACACGCTCTGAATTTGAACAAACTACATGACAAGTACGCCCATTTGGTTGCGCATGTCATCAAGTGTCCTGGTTGTGTGGCGCGGTTGAAGGAGACGACGATCCTAGGCAAGAGCAGTGACAAAATTGCACGTCTAAGTCTGGAAGCCTACCCTATCAGAAAACTTGGCAGCAAGTGCATAAGCACCCTGTCTATCGCTCTGTTTTACGCGGAATTTAACCTTCTTGATGCGGCTATCGGGGGGTTACATTGCTAAGCAATATATTGGATTGGTTTCTCTTGCTTTCCTGGTTGTTTTTGCGCCTGCGTTGTTGACATGTCTCCCCCCCCCCCTGTTTTTTTTTCTTTTGTCCCCCTCCATTTCCCATGCTTCTTTGAGGCACTTATAAACCACGTCATTTCTCCAAATAAAGCCAGTTGTTAGTCCGCGCTCGTGTGTCCTTGTCTCTCTTTCTGTGTCCTCTGGTTGCGCCGGTGCCTTTAGGTTTCAAGAATGTACCAACTCGCCCAACAAGAGGTTTTGATTGAGTCAGTTAAACAAAGCACCTGAATGCTCCCTAAGGTGCCGCCACTACGCGACTGTAAAAATGACGCCCGCATTATACCGCCTGCTAGCTATGCAGCAACAAATACATCGCTCCTCTCGTTAATAAGGACATTTTCTCAGGGATCCACCGGTGGAGTCAACGCTATTCTTTTCTGTATGTCCTGTCATTCTTTGCGCTGTTCCTTGAAGCAATCCAACTATCGATCGCCCAGACCGTAGATGACAATCCTCGTTTCGCGCAATATAGCCATGGTCGCTTTTGCCCAGAAAACACGACACAACCGACCAACCACCTTCCTAAGCATAACTGATGCGACGAAGAAAAGTCGCGCGAATTACGGGCAGGTGACGTCGTTTCCTCTGGTTTCAAAGCCGTAAGGCAACATTTTGTTTGTTCTGGTAATTTCGTTTCCAACAAGCTTGTCTTACATATATTAAAATGTCCCGCGTTGCGAAGTTTTCTGTATTTTTCCGCAATCACAAAGCAGTAACTGGTTCCGATAATTGGTTTCAGTTCGTATGACCGTTGTGTCAGGACGATTGATACGGTGGTCGCTATCTTGGGAATGTTCGGCTATCGGGTTGCGATCTCTTGCAAAATTGCAGAGGTCATTCCTGTGCCGTCGAAATGTTTCCTTGAGGTTTTTCGTTTCGCCGATGTATCTCGCATCACATTTTTGTATACAGTGCCTTGGGCTCTCTCCTTCGGTGAACGGCCTTTGGCAATATGTAGAGAACATGTGTTCGTAGGCTTGTGAGTCACTCGGATGCCTTCTTTTCTAAGAATACGGGCGATCGTTTCGCTAACGCCTCAGACATATGGGAGAGTGTGGTTTTCTGTTGTGGTGTTGATTCAGGAGACGGGTGCTGAATTCTCGGCAAGCGTAGCCGTGAAGTGCTTTCAGAATAAAGGTTCTTGGGTAGCTGTTTTTAGTGAGTTCCCTGACTGGTTTATTTTTTATTTGTTTAAATGCGCACGGTGGTATTCGTACTTGTGCCTCTGCACCCCTGCATGGCTGACGTGAGAGATTACAGGGGTGGCCGCGGGCCCCCCTGTAATCAAGCTTGTCTGCGTCAAGCTTGTCTCTCGCGGGTGAGGGCGCCTTCTCTGCGAGCTGGTAGCGTGTTCATCGAAGAAAGAGCGTTTCCATAGTCAACGCGCGTCTTTCGCTCTCTCTGTCTCTCTCTCTCTCTCTCTCACAAGACAGCAGATGGAAGAGTGAGAGAGCTCGAACGCCGGGAGGCACGCGCCGAGGGTGCGCCTCCCACACGCGCCCTCCTAGTAGCGCGTTCCTAGTAGGTAACGCGCTACTACAACGGATTGACAGACCCGAACCTTAAGGAGCTTCGCCCCTAAAAAGCTAATCATGCTGCTGGTCCATGGCAGCAGTATCAGTGACCATATTTGAATGCTAGAGGTCATATCTATAATAATGTTATACAATAATAGTAGACAAGCACCCCTGAAGCATTCATGTAAATAAAACAGTAGAGTCAGGTATTCTTGCGTTGTAGCTGCATTTTTGCTTACAGAGACACTGTATACAATCTTACCACTACAGGCCATAATATGTGTACTGTAATCACAAACACTTGGAGGCTTTTGTGATGGTACTGGTTACAAAAACAGGCAGAAATATGCAACCATCTCAAAAGGACAGTTGTCGGTCACAAGTTGAAAAAAAAGGTGCAGCGAAAGAACAAAACCTGCAGCCATTAAACTACACTGGCTTTTGCTGCAAGTAAAAAGCAGACAGATAGCTTATGTTTTATTGAACACCTAGAAAAAAAAATGTTAGCACTGTTCAAGCACAGCCAAAGCATTGCAAAATTAAGAGGCAAACAGCTTTAGTAAGCTCTGATCCCCAAATGAATGTACATTTGACAGAGTATAAGCACAGTAATCAAGTTACACTTCATTTAATATATGCACCAACAGTTCATTGTCACAGTGTACACAAAAATCATTGAAGGCTATTCTAAAGAGAGTACACTAAACTCAATGAATATTTTGGTAGTAAAACCATCGTGTTCCATGTGACGAAGAGACAAATTTAACAAAGATCACCTAAAGGATGTGCCGGAGTAAACATTGAAAATGCATTGCTGTCCTCTAGGTTACACTTGTCTCATGAATAAGGCGTTGAGAGCATTCACAGAATGTCCACATCATTATGCAGCGTGCTCTAGCGATGCATAGTCATGGTTCATACAGTTTGCTTTGACGCCATGCAAAACAAATACTTTAACAGAATTTATGTGCAAGTGATTAAAGCAAAACAGGAAACATGCTACAGTAAGGCATCCTATTTCTCCCCTGATGTCTGCACACTGTGCTCATGAGCTTGCCACGACTGCTCAGTGGTAGTATTGTTTTATGAGTGCAATGTCACAAGTTTGTTTTCTGGAAGTAGTCACATTCCCGAGAAGGAAAAATGCAAAAGTCTTTGTGTATCTCAGTTTATTTAGGCAGATGTTGAGGAACCACAACTGTGACACTTAGAGCTCAAGTCTTTAGGATTTTGCTTGTTTGCATGAGTAGTGAAGCACCTTTTACCTACAATGCTGCGTGCCAATGACAGATTTGAAAACTTCATGCACCCTAGCAAAGCTTTTTAAGTGCGCCCACAGGGCAAACGACAAAGTGAATGGTAGGTTTGCATTTGTGCACATGAGGCACCAGCTTGGTTCACCATGAGGAAGCTGCACCTACTGACTGCCATCATGGCCCAGTGCTCTTAGAACTGTACAGTCATGTTCATAACAATCTCGTTTTAATGAGATTCATTTTTGCACTCCATTAGTGATCAATGCAATGTATGTTATCACTAAAACCAGTGGGTCCTTGCAGTGAATGCTAAAACTACGAAGAGAATCAAGCAAAAAGGACCCTGTTTCTCGGCAAGAGGCTGCAGGCACTATGATTAACTTAGCTGCCAAATACTGTTGTGGCAACATTAAAAAAGGTCAGTCTACTTGTTGGATGTGAAGTGAACGAGCTCTCCAATACATTGTTGAGAAACTACTGCTTTCCGACTTGCTAAGAAGCATGAGCTTTTTTTTAAACTTTGCTTTCATTTAATAAAGTAATCGTGGCCTTTGAACCTTCATTTCAACTGTTTGTTACTCACATAAAGATTGGGAGTAACTGAATAATTGCCCAGTGGTACCACAAAAATTCCCTACGTTATCTAGACTTATTACTCCTTAAACTATGTCAACTTTGTGTGCTTTTGCCCGATTTTTTTTTGGCGGAGACTGTCTGTTGTCATTTCGCCACTCATGCGGATGGTTTTCTAGCATGTGCTGATTCAGCACTTTAAAGAAATTTTTGCCAACAAGGGTTGTGATAGTGGCCACTGCAACTTTAGCTGAAAGCCTTTAGAAAGGTAGTGGCAAGCACACCAGCGCTCTACGCAGGTGTTTCTCACATTGTCGGCAGATGTTCAGGACATGAGATGAAGCATACATGAGCCCGCCTAGTGTTTTTTGCTAAATCAGGGAATATGCAGGCATGGATGGGGGAGTTGATACCTTCAACAGGAAAGTACATTCATCACACTGAAGGCGAAGCAGTAAGCTGCAAGCTACGAACTCCGCTATGTGTACAACAGTCAGACACCCTCCCTGGGTCAGCAGAGTAGCCATGATCTAGCGAAATAGCTTCAGTAAGTTGTTCTGTACAATTATTACATCTCCAAGTCAGGCACCCTCCCTGGGTCAGCAGAGGAGCCATGATCTAGCGAAATAGCTTCAATAAGTTGTTCACTGCTTGCGGGGCTTCTTTCAGGGGCACTCAAATTAATTATATCAAGGGAAGCTCAGAGGAGCTTGCAAAGAGGATTTTGGTTTGTTCTCGTGGCAAGCAATTTCCTCCACCTATACGCTTGACCTCACTGTGCACTATGAAACATTTGTATGCTACTGCCAACTGCTTTGCTGTTGTATTGTCGTTGCAATGCCCAAACGACCTTACTGCACCAAAAAAATAGCCTGACAGCTTGGAAGTTGGAAAGTATGCCAGTAGTCCATTTTCTTTCACCATGTGGTTGTCAAGATGGATAACACTGTCTAAGCATAGAACAAAGCCAATGAAGCTTGTCTTTTGGTTAGTCTCTGCCATTAGTTTACCTGCTGCAGACTCCCTGAGTCAGCAAAAGTAGGCCTTCAATTCTTGGAAATGCGCAGTGACATGAGCCTCATTTTGTGGACAGAGTGGCATTTTCCATCCTCCTTCCTTGGGTGTCTTGAATTTAAGATATCAAATGCATTGTTAACATGTGTTATAAACTGTTCAATTGGCAAGGAATTGTAAAATTTTGGTATTTTTCTAGCTCTACATTCTTCAGTAGCATCTGCTACTTACTGACTAGACGTTTGAGCTGCTAACGAGGCTGTCATGGGTTGGTTTTTCCAATTGATGTGTGCCTGTCTACGTTTGTTTTCCAGATGTAGGCCTTCTGCGTTCTGAACCTAATGGAACTCATCAATGTGGTTCCGCTATATAAACTGTTGATTCGCATTGACAATAGCCTTTTTATCACACGAGGTATTCCACAGCAGCTTCAGCAAATGACAAGGATTAAACAGGACAAACAGGCCTTTTAATAACTGGGTGGGGAAAAGAAGCATCCAGCTCAGTCAGGTCCATCTTACAGCCAAGGCTCTGCAGCAGTGATAAGTTTGCTGTAGCACCATCACAGGTCAAACTAACAATATGTGCCTTTTTCGTGAGCGAAGCTAGCAGCCTTCAGCACCAGATTGCTTCTCTGTTCACTATCAAGGCCACCAACCAGAAAGTAGCCAATTGGTAGCTTCCATCTGCCATTGATTGCAACAAGCATTAAAACAAATGTATCTTTGGCAACTGAAAAGCGGTCACCATTGACATCAACGCCCAAGTCAACACATCCATGCCTTTATTCAGAACAACCTATGGTAAGCAAACATTATCATATCAAATACCTTATCTACTCCACAAAAATAGCTATGTCAGATGTACTTCCTTACTTGTAAGGAGCCATAATTGTATTATTATAGATATTTCTTTTGTGTCTTTCGTACTTTGTATATTTGATGAAAGTTGCTTATTTTCTTTGTTTTCAAACGTATTTCTTTATGGTACTTAGTAATTCTGTCAGAAATTTCTCATGGTTTTCAGTTTTTTATATCTACTGCAAATTGGTGATGACTGTAATGCGTTATTTTAAAACGTATGTTTCGACATCTGTTATACTTTCTGAATTTGAATTATGTGTCCCCTCATTCAAAAGAAGAATGAAATTTGTATCTTTCTTCCACTTCACCTGAGCAAATGTATGGGTGGAGGGACCTTAGTCAGGCAGAGGTAATCTGCCTTTAGTCCCTTCAACCTAGGCAATCTATGTTTTGTCTTTATTCAGACAAAAACATAGATTGCCTAGGTGAATTGATTGATTGATCTTCTTCCGGCTTATTCCACATGCCTTCGTATAGCCATCTCATCCACAACTAGATTGCATAATGTGGAGTACTTAACCATTTTGTGAATTTTGGTTTACCTTCATGGACAATGCAGTCAGCGCCTCCTTTGAAAAACCATCAGCCCAATCAATTGATTGATACCATTTACATGATGTCCTTGATGCCGAAGGCTTGCGTGAACCACAGCTCCCACGTATCGATAAGCTCTTGGACAATAAAAGTGCAGTGTCAGTGAAAAATGCCCTGAGATCTGGTGAGCAAGTGAGTGAAGATGTCTCGCCAGACATACATGCCAGCTGGCGCTCGAGCAAGTCGTTTTTCGCCCCACCAAGACTCTGCAGCGTAGTGACATCCTCATTTCCTAGAATTCTATTCCAACTAAATCATTAATGACGTCTTGGAGGTGGGCAACGTTTTGAAGGAGCCGGCGACGAGCTTGCAGCAGTCTCTTGATCTTCTTGGTCGTCACTTGCAAATTCGAATAGCACCTTGCTTCACGCCTCAGAAAGGCTTTTTCAGGTGTGTCCTCTGCTACCTGTGGCTGCAACAGAATAGATGCACAAAAATGGGTGCCAGGGCAAACACCATGACACAAATCATATACCAAGAACAAACTAGGAAGATGTTCTTAAGGTGTTACTTTGCTCAAAAAGATTTCTGTTTACACCTTTGTGAACTTAAAAATTGCAACAACATAAAAACTGCCATGCATAGGATCCTGCTAGTGCAAGCTGATTTAAGCATTTATTTGTCACTTTATTTACAAAACACTGCAAGCTCATTTGGGCCCAATCAGGAGAAGTACGAAGCACAAAAAAGGTCAGTGCAGCGTGGTTTAATGTGGGGTACTTCACAGCGGCTGTCAGGTTTTATTCAACAAAAGATAAGCATATACACGCACACAAAAGACCAGTTTTGTTTTGCATGTATCATGGCTCATCATGACTGGTCAAACACATACATAGCATAAAATGTTGTGAAAAGCCTGTGGGTTATATTTGATTTTGTCAATTAGATGAAAAAGAGAAATTAAGAAAAAACATTCGTCGCACATCGGTGTTTACCAGACATTGAGCAAACTTGTATTGCTGTGTATGAAAGTTGATATATTCAGCTATTAATTACACTACCTCCATGACCACGTTGTCCACATGCATTCTCTCATTACTATGATTCATCTGTAAAACAGATTGCATACAGATAATTACTACTTGACCTACACTAACTCAAAGAACAAGCTTGTAAAAATTGTAGCGGCCAAGTAATGTTCTTACCATTGGCTTGATTTAAAATTTAATCCCAGTAAGGACAAACAAGCAAGAAAATTGTTCTAGGGCCCAGAAATGATAACTGATCAATCTTGTCAGTGCAGCATGTTATCAAATTGAATACCGTAGATAACATCCTCGGTCCCCGGTACAGTAGAGTCCTCGGTCCCCGGTCCTCGGTACAGTAGAGCAAAGGAAATATTTACATACTTGATGATGGGCCATGGATTAATTATAGTTCTGACAACGATTGGCTATTTTTTATGCCTATACTGAAAAAAGATACGAGAGGCCTTTAACCTCTCATAACAATGCTCAGCTGCACTGTTTAATTTTCCCTTTCTTGTACTTCACCTAGATTGCCTAAAACAAGGTTCTGATGTACAAGATGTGGCTTTCGTTCACCATCACTCAGTTTCGTGAGGTTTTAAAACACCATTTGCACACGCATCTTACACGTCTGTCGTCGGTGTAGAAAAATGGCAGCTGTTGATACGCTCAACATTTTTTTTTACTATTAGGTACGTTAAGTTTGTCAACCTTACAATACGAAATACCTGCGCAAATGGCTCGCACGCATATGTAAATAACTACTTTAAATGTGAGGTCCATAATTGTAGCGGAACGCTTAATAAGCAAGCCTTGTGATCATTAATACAGGCAAACATACCGGTTCACACTGGACTTGGGAAGGCTCATCAGCAACATCTTCGGATGTAGCATCAGGAGATGTAGCAGTACCTTTGCCGGTACATTTCTTCAACATGTTAATATAGCACGCATGCTGCCGCCACTGCTTTTCAAGTAAGCCCAAACGCGAAGAATTGCCGCCGCAGATGTGGCTTGGTTTCCTTCAGACATGTGCAGGACGAAAGGCTTCCCCATTTCGATGCTGGAGAGCACAACAAAACGCGACGAGTCGTCCTCGATGCGGTATTGGTTGCTGGGCACAAAGCCGCTCACCATGCCGACAGCTTCGTTCGATGCAACCCAGTGTCCGCAGCGGCAAGCCGCGTGAACGTAATGCTCATTAGTACTGTAGTAGCTGGATGCATTTCTGGCTGACATTACACAGACTGGGCAGCGTCACACGTTCGAACCTTCGACAACTTTGACCCGCGCGTTGCCTCGGCGTGCGCGTTTGTCACGCCGCATAAGCTCCGTGCAGGAACCTACGCCTACTTACGCCGTCTCCGCAGCAGACGCATCAAAAGCGAAACTCCCCAGTCGACTAAATCGACCTCTTGCCTATCGCGTGATCAGGGCTATTTCCCGTGATTCTTTCCTTTAAATTTTTTATGAGTAGGCTTCAAGATTGTCACGTGACGCCGCCTCCTAGTTTTTCTTTCCTCCATGCGGCCCTGCATGGTCGCGCCACCGCCGCCAGCACAGCGTGTGCGAAAGCTGCCTCCGAGCAAGGGAATCCGGAGTGCAGACGGCGTGTTTATGCAAAAGTTTGCGAGAGGCAGCCGCGTGAGATGGAGTTGCATTAGCTCTGCATGAAGCATTCAATGAATTTAGAAAAAAGTACACCGGCGCTCAGCTATGACAAGATGCGAGAAACTGAATGATCGCGAGCTATCGTGTCGAAATCGCTTCATGCGTATGCCTTAATTCAGTAACTAGCGCAAGGATGAACCACCTGGAGACGGGTTTAGGCAAATACGACTTGAAAATGCCTCAGCTAAAATACTCTTTCGAACTAAAGCCTCTAATCCCTACGCGATATCTTGGTTTGCATGTCATATTTTGATGCTCTGGTAACCTTGCGTTCGTGAAAAGACTGTTTCCGGCATCTGGGCATAGCACGCAGAATAACACTGGAATGTTTGGCTATTTGGAATGCAAATAAAGGTGTAAATGACACTCATAATCTTGAGCGACGAAAGCGGTCCAGAATTCTTTGCTAGTAACACAAGTGCAAGAAACCACGTTTTATGCACTTAAAGTGCGCAACGGCTGTATTCACTAAAGAAACGGGCGAGACACCTTGGAAGGTGATGGTTAGCAAAGCAACAAGGAAAACACCTTTATACACCTTTAGATTTCCTTCTAAGAAGTGTGCACACAGGAAATTTCTCATGCAGAAACATTGGTCTGCGTCTCATGTTTGGTCCTCTGGTAACCTTGTGTTCGTGAAAAGACTGTTTCCGTCATCTGAGCATAGCACGCAAAATAGCACTGGAATGTTTTGCTATTTGGAATGCAAATAACAGTGAAAATGACACTGCTAAGCTTTAGCGACGTAAGCGGTCCCGAATTCTTTGTTGGGAACACAACTGCAAGAAACGACGTTTTATGCACTGACAGCGCGCAACTGCTGTATTCACTAAGGAAACGGGCGAAACACATTGAAAGGTAGTGCAAAGCAACAAGGAAGCGCCTTTAGTTTTCATTCTAAGAAGTGTGCACACAGGAAATTTCTCATGCAAAAACATTGGTCAGCATCTCATGTTTTGATGCTCTGGTAATCTTGTGTTCGTAAAAAGACTGCTTCCGTCATCTGGGCATAGCACGCAGAACAACACTGGAATGTCTTGCTTTTTGGAATGGAAATAATGGTGAAAATGACACTGCTAAGCTTTAGCGACGTAAGCGGCCCCAAATTCTTTGCTCGGAACAAAAGTGCTAGAAACGACGTTTTATGCACTTACAGTGCGCAACTGCTGCATTCACTAAAGAAACGGGCGAAACATCTTGAAAGGTAATGGTTTGCAAAGCAACAAGGAAAGCACCTATATACACCTTTAGATTTCCTTCTAAGAAGTGTGCACACAGGAAATTTTTCATGCAGAAACATTGGTCTGCGTCTCATGATTTGATGCTCTGGTAATCTTGTGTTCGTGAAGACTCCTGCATTTCGGCATGGCTCACAGAATAACACTGCAATGTTTGGCTATTCGGAATGCAATTAATGGTGAAAATGACACTGCTAAGCTTTAGCGACGTAAGCGGTCCCGAATTCTTTTCTGGGAACACAAGTGCAAGAAACGACGTTTTATGCACTTACAGTGCGCAACTCCTGTATTCACTAAAGAAACGGGCGAAACACCTTGAAAGGGAATGGTTAGCAAAGCAACAAGGAAAGCAACTATATACACCTTTAGATTTCATTTTAAGTGAGCACACAGGAAATTTCTCATTCAGAAACATTGGTATGCGTCTCTTGTTTTGATGCTCTGGTAACCTTGTGTTCGTGAAAAGGCCTTCCTCATTTCGGCTAGTAACACAAGTGCAAGAAACGACGTTTTATGCACTTACAGTGCGCAAGTGCTGCATTCACTAAAGAAACGGGGGAAACACCTTGCAAGGTAATGGTTAGCAAAGCAACAAGGAAAGCACCTATATACACCTTTAGATGTCCTAAGAAGTATCACACAGCAGATTTCTCATGCAGAAACATTGGTCTGAGTCTCTTGTTTTGATGCTCTGGTAACCTTGTGTTCGTGAAAAGGCCTTCCCCATTTCGGCTAGTCACACAAGTGCAAGAAACGACGTCTTATGCACTTACTGTGCGCAAGTGCTGCATTCACTAAAGAAACGGGGGAAACATCTTGCAAGGTAATGGTTAGCAAAGCAACAAGGAAAGCACCTATATACATCTTTAGATGTCCTAAGAAGTATCACACAGCAGATTTCTCATGCAGAAAAATTGGTCTGCGTCTCATGTTTGGTGCTCTGGTAACCTTGCGTTCGTGAAAAGACTGTTTCCGGCATCTGGGCATAGCACGCAGAATAACACTGGAATGTTTGGCTATTTGGAATGCAAATAATTGTGAAAATGACACTGCTAAGCTTTAGCGAAGTAAGCGGTCCCGAATTCTTTGCTAGGAACACAAGTGCAAGAAACGACGTTTTATGCACTTACAATGCGCAACTGCTGTATTCACTAAAGAAACGGGCGAGACACCTTGAACGGCAATGGTTAGCAAAGCAACAAGGACAGAATCTATATACACCTTTACATTTCCTTCTAAGTGTGCACAGGAAATTTCTGTTGGAGAAACATTGCTCTGCATCTCATTTTTTGATTCTCTGGTAACCTTGTAATCGTGAAAGGACTGCTTCATTTCGGCATGGCTCGCAGAATAGCACTGCAATGTTTGGCTATTTGGAATGCAAATAATGGTGTAAATGACACTCCTAAGCTTGAGCGACGTAAGCGATCCGAATTCTTCGCTAGCAACACAAGTGCAAGAAACGACGTTTTATGCACTTACAGTGCGCAACTGCTGTATTCACTAAAGAAACGGGCGAAACACCTTGAAAGGTAATGGTTACCAAAGCAACAAGGAAAGCACCTATATACATCTTTAGATTTTGTTACGTCAATACAGCCGCTTGTGGCTGTAGACGATTTATTAAAGTACAGGAAATGTAAACAAGTACAGAAGCGTAGCTCAAGCGTTGGAGTCACTCCTGGCCAACGTTCGACACCAGGTTCGCGCTCGTGCCACAGCGCCAGTACAGTCACGCGCGCACTTCGTTGTCGTCTTCTAAGGCGACATGTCACTCTTCCTCCCTTAGACGAAGTCTCCATAGCAGTCTGGAGGTCGCCTAACCTCTGGCGGTCGCAGTTGCCGATTGGTCACTGCCTGTGACGTCGACGGTTGCGAGGGAGTGTCGTCCTGCATCTCGGGCGAGTCAGGCGGTTGAGCAGTTGAGCTCGACGGTGTCTCTTCTGGCGTTGCGTCCAAGAGATCGTCAGCTACGCTCCAATGTGTCGGCGATTGGGTTGTTTGTCCGGTCTGACTCGTTTTCCTCATGTGATTGAGGTGACACCGAACCTTTCTTTGGTCGCTTTTTACAAGCCAGGATCATGGTCCGACGCGGCGCAATATTTCGCCTTCAATCCAATCTGGCTTTTTCACAAACTGCCGGATAAGCACTCTATCCCCTACAGCGAAGCGGTGCGCTGATGAGGTTGAAGCGTGTATGCCGTTCGACGCATAGAACTTCTTCATCTCGTTGGAGATGAATGCTTTCCGTTGTCGGAGATGACCTTTCGGGGAATGCCGAACGTTACAAAGAGGCTTCGGAGCACGTCGATAACAGCCGCGGATGTTGCTTGCGTCACGTGCCGGACTTCCACCCACTTTGTGTATGCGTCCACAACGACCAAGTAGGTGCGCCCGAGTAGTGGCCCCGCGAAGTCAACGTGCACCGTGTTCCATGGTGTCTGGGGACGGTCCCAGGTAGGAATAGGAGCTTTGGGTGGGCTCTTCTGCGTTGCTTGGCATTCACGGCACTGTCCCACCGTTTCCTCGATCACCTTGTCAATTCCGGGCCACCATACGTAGCTCCTTGCGCACTTCTTCATGGCTACCATGCCTCTGTGACCAGCATGCAGAAGTGCCAGAACATGGGATCGTGCTGAGCTCGGTATGATCACTCGGGATCCAAGTGTGATGCAATCGCGATCAAATGCTAGTGCGGTCGCTCGTCGTCGGTAAGGAGCAAACTCATCTCCAGTGAGTTTCTCCACTGTGCCATCCTGCACTGCCTTGTACAACCTCTGCAGGATGCTGTCTTGTTGTGTCAGGCGTGCTATCTCGGTAGCAGTCAACGGAGGTCTCGATAAAGCTTCGAACAATAGTACGTCGCCTGGAGGCCAGGGTTCATTGAGACGTTCTCGTAATGGCAATCGGCTCAACGCATCCGCGTTTTGATGGTTCTTGCCATGCCTGTAGATTATGCTGTAGTCATACGCCGACAACTTGATGCACCATCTGGTCATCCGTGGAGAAAGGACTTGAGCCGTTGGAAGCTTCTGTGGACCCAGTATGCCGAGCAGTGGTTGGTGGTCAGTGACGAACGTCACCTTTCTTCCCGCAATATACTTGTGAAACTTGTGGGCTGCAAACACCACAGCAAGGCCTTCTCTGTCCAACTGAGCATAATTGCGTTCTGCCGGCCCTAGCGTCCGAGATGCAAAAGCGATTGGCGCCTCTCTATTCTGGTCATCACGTTGAGACAGAACAGCTCCTATGCCGTATGGTGAAGCGTCACAAGAGACAAGAAGCTCCTTCTATTCGTCGTAGTGTGCCAGTACGGTCTGACTGAGCAGCAATGCCTTAAGCTTGTCAAATGCTTCTTGATGCTTTGTCTCCCATCTCCTCGTGGCGTCCTTCTGAAGGAGCTGGTAGAGACAGCTGGCAACTGTTGCCCTGTTCTTCAAGAATCTGTCGTAGAAAGCCAGCGTCCCGAGAAAGGATTGAAGTGCTTGTTTGCAGTTTGGTGCTGGAGCGTCCGTTATGGCTCGAACTTTCTCTTCGTTAGTGTGGACGCCTGTCTCGTCGATTCGGTGTCCCAGAAAAGAAACTTCTCGCACCGCAAAGCTGCACTTGTTTTTGCCGAGGCGAAGGTTGTACTTCCGTAGCCTCTTCAGCACTTCTTCCAGTCTCTCGGCGTGTTCCGTGGCGTCTTTCCCACTGATGATCACGTCATCTAGGTATGCGCACACGCCTGTGATGCCAGACAGCATAGTCTCCATAAAGCATTGAAAAATGGCTGGAGCTGCAGAAATTCCGAAAGGCAATCTCTTGACCTTGTATAGTCCTTTCAGCGTGTTCAGGGTTAATACCTCTGCTGTCTCTGGCGTCACGTGAAGTTGCTGGTACGCTTGTGCCAAATCCAGGGTGCTGAAGACCTTGCCTCCCCTCAAGTGGCTGAGCACTTCATCAGCTGTGGGAAGTGGGTAGTCTGCCTTCTTTGATACCTGGTTCACTGTGCAACGGTAGTCGCCGCATATTCGCAACGAGCCATTTTTCTTCCGAACCACTACGAGAGGCGTTGCACAATCCGAATGCTGCGCTGGCTCGATTATGCCTTGACTTTGCAGTCGATCCAATTCAGCCTCTACAGCTGACCGCAGCGCGAAAGGAACCGGCCGTGCTTTTAGGAACTTTGGTTTCGCTCCTTCAACGAGGACTAGTTGTACCGCAGGCCCGATGTGTCCTGAGATGTCCTCGTCGAATACAGATTGGTACTTGTCGAGAAGCTTCGAAACAAGTTCGTCGTCGGATACATCATTGATGCCCGTGATCTATACACCCAGATGAGGAAACCAGTTTCGTCCAAGGAGGTTACAACCTGCTTCCTTGATGACAACAAGTGGTAATGTAATGGTCTTGTTTCTGTGCGTAACAATCACCGTTGCACATCCGAGAACTCGAAGAGACTGTCCTGACCATGTGCGTAGGAGAATGTTGTCAGTCTGAAGCCGTGGTGGTTCCTCTGTCCACGTAGCTTTGAACGTGACCTCACTGATGAGTGTGCAGGCTGCACCCGAGTCGACTTCGAAATCCAAGAACTTGCCATGTACGCGTAGCCGAGTCATGACCTTCTGCGTGCTGGACGCGTCGATTAAGGTGTTGAGCTCGTAAAGGGCCACGTCTGGTGAGTCCTGCTGAGTCGTCACTGGTGCTGAGGCAGCTGTAGAAGTTCCTTGGGGATATTCGATGCTATTGCTCATTTTTGCCTCTTTCCGCTTTTTCAGGCAGGCCTTTTCAATGTGTCCGCGTTTCTTGCAGTAGTTGCAGGAGGCTGTCTGGAACTTCCAAGTGTCCGGATTATGTTGCGCGTTACAACGCCAACAGCGTTGTTTCTTCTTTGGGGAAGAGGTACTCCAGTGACCTTGGTTGTCTGTCTTGCAGATACTTGTGCAGGATTCGTGAATCTCTTTAAATTCGGTTTTCACGTTCTTCTGGTTTTCGACGGCGTTTTCAGCTCGCAGTGCGAGGTCGAAAGCTTTCTTGAACGTCAAGTCCTTTTCTGCGAACAGCCGTTGCTGGACCTGCTCGTTCCGAAGACCGCAAACGAAACGATCAGGCAGCATGACGTCCATAGGCAGCACTGTCGGATTCGCCGCAGTGTCTGCGCTTGTCCCAAAATTGAAATCTGCCGCTAGCTTCTTGAGCGCCGTGACGTAATCGCTGACCGTTTCGTCGTGCCGTGGTCACATCGCTGGAATCGTGCCCTGCAGAAGACCTCAGACGGTCGTGGATCGAAGTGAGCCTTGAGCATCTCGACTATGTCCTCGTAGCTCACTTGGTTGGGCTGCTTGGGTTGAATGAGGGCGCAGACGATGTCATAAGCCTGTTCCCCGCAAAGCGTTAGCAGATGAGCACGTTTCTTCGATGCATCCGTAATGTCGTTAGCCTCCCATAACAGGATCTCCAGGAGCCGGAGCTGCCGCTGAATTCGGGTAGCCGACCAAAGTCAGGCGTCCCCATGTCGTTTCCTTGACGTCAGTGGAGTGCCGATGAGTCCAGTCTTCCTCGTCGCCAACTGTTACGTCTGTACAGCCGCTTGTGGCTGTAGACGATTTATTAAAGTACAGGAAACGTAAACAAGTACAGAAGCGTAGCTCAAGCGTTGGAGTCACTCCTGGCCAACGTTCGACACCAGGCTCGCGCTCGTGCCACAGCGCCAGTACAGTCGCGCGCGCACTTCATTGTCGTCTTCTAAGGCGACATGTCAGATTTCATTCTAAGAAGTGTGCACACAGGAAATTTCTCATGCAGAAACATTGGTCTGCGTCTCATGTTTTGATGCTCTGGTAATCTTGTGTTCGTGAAAAGACTGTTTCCGTCATCTGGGCATAGCACACAGAATAACACTGGAATGTTTGGCTATTTGGAATGCAAATAATGGTGTAAGTGACACTCATAAGCTTGACCGACGTAAGCGGTCCCGAATTCTTTGCTAGTAATACTAGTGCAAGAAACGACGTTTTATGCACTTACAGTGCGCAACTGCTGTATTCACTAAACAAACGGGCGAAACAACTTGAAAGGTAATGGTTAGCAAAGAAACAAGGAAAGCACCTATATACTCCTCTAGATTTCATTCTAAGTGGGCACACAGGAAATTTCTCATGCAGAAACATTGGTCTGCGTCTCATGTTTGGTGCTCTGGTAACCTTGTGTTCGTGAAAAGACTGTTTCCGTCATCTGGGCATAGCATGCAGAATAAGACTGGAATGTTTTGCTATTTGGAATGCAATTAAATAATGGTGAAAGTGAAACTACTAAGCTTTAGCGACGTAAGCCGTCCCGAATTCTTTGCTCGGAACACAAGTGCAAGAAACGACGTTTTATGCTCTTACAGTGCGCAACTGCTGTATTCACTAAAGAAACGGGCGAAACACCTTGAAAGGTAATGGTTAGCAAAGCAACAAGGAAGGCACATATGTACACGTTCATATTTCCTTCTAAGAAGTGTGCACACAGGAAATTTCTGACGCAGAAACGGTGCTCTGCGTCTCATTTTTTGATGCTCTGGTAACTTTGTGATCATGAAAAGACTTTCCCGATTTCGGCATTGCTCGCAGAATAACACTGCAATGTTCGGCTATTTGGAATGCAAATAATGGTGTAAATGACACTCCTAAGCTTTAGCGACGTAAGCGGTCCGCAATTCTTTGCTAGGAACACAAGTGCAAGAAACGACGTTTTATGCACTTACATTGCGCAACTGCTGTATTCACTAAAAGGATGAAACACATCGAAAGGTAATGGTTAGCAAAGCAACAAGGAAAGCACCTATATACACCTTTATATTTCATTCTAAGAAGTGTGCACACAGGAAAATTCTCATGCAGAAACTTTGGTCTGCGTCTCGTGTTTTGATGCTCTGGTAAGCTTGTGTTCGTGAAGACTGTTTCCTTCATCTGGGCAGAGCACGCAGAACAACACTGGAATGTCTTCCTTTTTGGAATGCAACTAATCGTGAAAAATGACACTGGTAAGCTTTAGCGACGTAAGCGGTCCCTAAGTCTTTGCTAGTAACACAAGTGCAAGAAACGACGTTTTATGCATTACAGTGCGCAAGTGGTGTATTCACTAAAGAAATGGGCGAAACACCTTGCAAGGTAATGGTTAGCAAAGTTAACTACAACCTGCAGCGCAAAAGAGGACAAGGACGAAGACAAAAACCACACGGGACAAGCGCTGACTTCCAACAAGTGTTTATTAGCACGGGGATCACGTATATATAGGTACACATCAGATCATACATCATTGCCGCACATGCGTAAAAACGCCATCTCTTTATCTGAAAGAGCTATCGACGGTGTGCTGACACAGCTTTCCCCTAACCTGCTAATACGTTCGGTCTCGGCAATCTCCCTAGTGAGGCGTGAATTGTTCTTCAGAATGACAGCAGTGTTCTTCAGGTCCGGTGAACAATCTTGGCAAGTTGCGCAATGGCTAGCCAAAAAACCTTGAAATTCCTTCCCTTGGCGAGCGTTTTTTACATTGTTGGCATGCTCTCTTAGCCTAACATTGACGCACCTTCCGGTTTGGCCAACGTAAACTTTCCCGCAAGTTAAAGGAATTTCGTACACAACACCTTCTGCACAATCAACAAAGTGGAAAGGGCGCTTATGCGAAGTGCCGCACGCTTGCTGCTTCCTTGCCTCAGGGTCGGTCATTGTGCAGAGTTTAGACAACCTGTGAGGAGCGGAGAAGACGACTTGTACGTCGTACCGCTGGGCCACCTTTTTCAGATTGTGTGAAAGCTTGTGAACATAGGGTATCACAGCTACGTTACGCCAGCGTGAGGTGCCGACTTCACACACTTGCGGGTGACGCCGCATTTTCCTCAGCAGGCTCTCTACTACCGAAATGAGGAGATGCTGGGGGTACCCAGCACTCAGCAGGCGCTCCTTCTGGAGGTCGAACGCCTCTGAAATATAATGAGGACAAGATTTTTGAAGAGCATTCTTGAAGCATAGCGTGGCAATTGCTCGTTTGACGAGCTTCGAATGGGCCGAGTTGAAGGGCAGAAGGGGTTTTTTTGCGCGCGGTTCATAGCACCAGCAGACGCAAACATCTTTGAAGCCAATCCTTATGTCCAGATATCTAATATGGCCATTATGTTGAGTTCGAGGGTACCCCACACTTGCAAAAACAGGGTGTTTGCATCGGCTCTTGCATTGCTCCTATACTTAGCGATCTAGTTCTTGCTCATCACGATCGTCTTATCAACGCCTCGCTATGTGACCTAGATGTTCTTAAAGTGTTTCGCTATGTCGACGATTTTCTAGTGTTTGTAAATTGTGACCCGCTCGATATTGAACCTGTGAGTAAAGTGCTGCTGGCATTGTTCTCGAAAGTAATGAGCCCGCTTGACCTAATACACGAACTCCCGGTAAATGGCCATATTAGATATATGGACATAAGGATTGGCTTCAAAGATGTTTGCGTCTGCTGGTGCTATGAACCGCGCGCAAAAAAACCCCTTCTGCCCTTCAACTCGGCCCATTCGAAGCTCGTCAAACGAGCAATTGCCACGCTATGCTTCAAGAATGCTCTTCAAAAATCTTGTCCTCATTATATTTCAGAGGCGTTCGACCTCCAGAAGGAGCGCCTGCTGAGTGCTGGGTACCCCCAGCATCTCCTCATTTCGGTAGCAGAGAGCCTGCTGAGGAAAATGCGGCGTCACCCGCAAGTGTGTGAAGTCGGCACCTCACGCTGGCGTAACGTAGCTGTGATACCCTATGTTCACAAGCTTTCACACAATCTGAAAAAGGTGGCCCAGCGGTACGACGTACAAGTCGTCTTCTCCGCTCCTCACTGGTTGTCTAAACTCTGCACAATGACCGACCCTGAGGCAAGGAAGCAGCAAGCGTGCGGCACTTCGCATAAGCGCCCTTTCCACTTTGTTGATTGTGCAGAAGGTGTTGTGTACGAAATTCCTTTAACTTGCGGGAAAGTTTACGTTGGCCAAACCGGAAGGTGCGTCAATGTTAGGCTAAGAGAGCATGCCAACAATGTAAAAAAACGCTCGCCAAGGGAAGGAATTTCAAGGTTTTTTGGCTAGCCATTGCGCAACTTGCCAAGATTGTTCACCGGACCTGAAGAACACTGCTGTCATTCTGAAGAACAATTCACGCCTCACTAGGGAGATTGCCGAGACCGAACGTATTAGCAGGTTAGGGGAAAGCTGTGTCAGCACACCGTCGATAGCTCTTTCAGATAAAGAGATGGCGTTTTTACGCATGTGCGGCAATGATGTATGATCTGATGTGTACCTATATATACGTGATCCCCGTGCTAATAAACACTTGTTGGAAGTCAGCGCTTGTCCCGTGTGGTTTTTGTCTTCGTCCTTGTCCTCTTTTGCGCTGCAGGTTGTAGTTAACGATGTACCAACACGCCCAATTAGCCACATTAGTCAATGGTTAGCAAAGCATCAAGGAAAGCACCTATATACGCCTTTAGATTTCATTCCAAGAAGTGTGCATACAGGAAATTTCTCCTGCAGAAACTTTGGTCTGCGTCTCATGTTTTGATGCTCTGGTAACCTTGTGTTCGTGAAAAGACTTTCCTCATTTCGGCCTGGCTCGCAGAATAACACTGCACTTTTGGCTATTTGGAATGCAAATAATGGTGGAAATGACACTCCTAAGCTTGAGCGACGCAAGCGGTCCCGAATTCTTTGCTAGTAACACAAGTGCAATTAACGACTTTTAATGCACTTACAGTGCGCAACTGCTGTATTCACTAAAGAAGCGGGCGAAACACCTTGAAAGGTAATGGTTAGCAAAGCAACACGGAAAGCAACTATATACACCTTTAGATTTCATTCTAAGTGTGCACATAGGAAATTTCTTATGCAGAAACATTGGTCTGCATCTCACTTTTGGCTATTTGGAATGCAAATAATGGTGGAAATGACACTCCTAAGCTTGAGCGACGCAAGCGGTCCCGAATTCTTTGCTAGTAACACAAGTGCAAGAAACGACTTTTAATGCACTTACAGTGCGCAACTGCTGTATTACTAATGAAACGGGCGAAACACCTTGAAGGAGAATGGTTGGCAAAACAACACGGAAATCACCTATATACACCTTTATATTTCATTCTAAGTGTGCACGCAGGAAAATTCTGGTGCAGAAACATGGAAATAATGGTGAAAATGACACTGCTAAGGTTTAGCGACGTAAGCGGTTCCGAATTCTTTGCTGGAACACAAGTGGAAGAAACATCGTTTTATGCACTTACAGTGCGCAACTGCTGTATTCACTAAAGAAACGGGCGAAACACCTTGAAAGGTAATGGTTAGCAAAGCAACAAGGAAAGCACCTATATACACCTTCATATTTCCTTCTAAGTGTGCACACAGGAAATTTCTGATGCATTTTTTGATGCTGTGGTAACCTTGTGATGGTGAAAAGACTCCGTCATTTCGGCATGGCTCGCAGAATAGCACTGCAATGTTTGGCTATTTGGAATGCAAATAATGGTGTAAAGGACACTGCTAAGCTTGAGCGACGTAAGCGATCCCGAATTCTTCGCTAGCAACACAAGTGCAAGAAACGACGTTTTATGCACGTACAGTGCGCAACTGCTGTATTCACTAAAGAAACGGGCGAAACACCTTGAAAGGTAATGGTTACCAAAGCAACAAGGAAAGCACCTATAGATTTCATTCTAAGAGGTGTGGACACAGGAAATTTCTCATGCAGAAACACTGGTCTGCTTCACGTGTTTTCATGCTGTGGTAATCTTGTGTTCGTGAAAAGACTGTTTCCGTCATCTGGGCATAGCATGCAGAACAATACTGGAATGTTTTGCTTTTTGGAATGCAAATAATGGTGAAAATGACACTGCTCAGCTTTAGCGACGTATGGGGCCCCGAATTTATTTTCTCCTTCCGTTTCTTACGAGTTGCTATTATCGGAGACCGTCGGTTGTTATGTCCAGCGTCGTATGCATGGGTTTCCTGTCCGTGCTGAATACTGTGAGAATATGAGAATATGTAGTCGTGCTAGTAGCTAACACATTTTACTATCTGTCATAAGAAAAAAGGTTTGTTTAGCTGCTCACCGAATTATCGTCGGTGCGTTGGGCTGGGCGCGGTTGTATTCCTGCGCTACACTGTAAAAGATTTCCGTGAGACTACGGAAACCCTGCAGGTAAGAGAACGGAGAATTTTTCTGTTGCCGAAGCTACTGCGTAACTTGCCGATAACATACGGAATCATGCTTGTGTTGCATGTTTTACGGACATTCTACAGGTAAATCCACGGAAACGTGTCTGTTTTCTTCGCAACCGCAGAACATCGTGTTTCAGTTTTTGAAACATCCGTATAAGCCTCTCGGTGCATAGGCGTGAGCCCTACTGCCTTCCACACACACACACACACACACACACACACACACACACACACACACACACACATATATATATATATATATATATATATATATATATATATATATATATATATATATATATATATATATATATATATATATATGTGTGTGTGTGTGTGTGTGTGTGTGCGTGTTCCCTTTGCGTGACTTGTTCATCTTTTGTTGCAGTGAAGATGCGGCAATCTTTATTATTATTTTTATTTTTTTACTTTATTATTTCCGTATATTTTCAACCCACTCATTCGCTTTCCCACCCTTGTCCTTCTCTCCTTACTACAAGGCAAAGTGTGTATATAAGGCCATACTGGCCTGTGGTTTACATGTCTTGAAAAAGGTCGGGCTCCGACCGAAACGTTGACTTAATAAACCGTCGTTCTCTATGAGGCGCATCGTCAATTCTGTTATATATATATATATATATATATATATATATATATATATATATATATATATATATATATACTTGCGTGTGTGTGTAATCGTAAGGCGTACTGTGCAGAAGAAATCTGACGGCTAACATTTGGTGCTGTTTCAGTCGTAGTGCCTACAACTGGATTAATGAAATGTGCACAAAAATTCGTACTTTTTTCCATAGGACGCCAACGCCTACGTCCATATCACAATTTTGCGCACGCTCATGGGTGCTCATAAAGCCACGTGTGAAACTGCGCACGGGTGGTGCACGTAAGCAGCGTAGGCAGGGTGGCTGTGCAAAGCAACTCCAAAACAACAAACATGGCGGCTACCAAAATGGAGGCGCTGCTTCTCTTGAGTTGTGAAAGTTGCCTCTTATGGACCACTTGTCATTAAGTGGAGAAGCGCCATATGCCAGATGAAGCTAGATAACCAAGTGGCAACATATACTACACCATGGTTGGAGTCTCTATATCGAGAAGTTCGAGTGCATAAATACAATGACGAAACGAACACATGAGAGTGAGGGCGCTGAACTTCCAAATGACTTTGTTCCAAACGTTCACATACTTGTGCTCTGCACACCAGGTTACATGCATTGCATGATGATGCAATGCATGTAACTTTTGCATGATGATGCGCGCAAATGTACCTGATATGCCGAACATGAACGTGTGACCGTGTAAAAAATGAATGTCACTCTACCCTCCGACAAAATTAAATGAGATCGACCAGATGTTCAGAAAACTGTGCCGGACCATACCTGCAAAGTCGAATGAAGGTGCCGGTCTTTGTGCCAGCTATAATTCTTATACGGGGGAGGGAGAGAGGGAGATAATTGATAAGAAACACTGTTGAGCTCTCCCACAAAGCATTCTGCTGCACCATTCAACGTATCCTAACACAAGCCAGGCTGTAAGCGTTGTAGCAGAAGAATATCAGGTTTGTAAGTACGAGGTTGGGGGACGCTCCCACTAAGTCAGCACTTCTTCTACGGTGACTGCCATATCTTGCTGCAATAAAGATGGTCACTGAAATATTTTTATTCAATAGATGGCTATGCTGGATTCTGTTTCCAGATGGAAACTCATGTTTCCGGTCCTTTCCAACAGGAAAATTAATTCCAACTAGAAAAACTGCTGGGAGAGATATTTTGTTTCCAGCTTGCAAACTATGATAAATTTCCAGAAGTGTGGAAATACCACAAGAAATTAGCAATTTGCCAATGACAGTGCTAACTGCGAGAAATGTAGCTGGGGTGTCACCAAATCTTCAAGTTGTCACATGCCATTTTTACCAAGAACCTAATACCGGTGTCATACGGGCACTCTTGATCGCGATCCAGGGGAGACTTGATCAACCACGCCAACACGGTCCTCTTGATTGCGTAAGGGCCAAACGCTGTCAAGGCGATCGCGATCTATCTCCCAGATCGCAGTTATTTGGCTGATTCTAGCGCGGAACTCGATCCCGATGAGTTTGGATCGCGTCGCAGCGTGCACTGTTGATTACGATCGAGAAGTCCGATGCACATAGGTCCTGATCGCGGACGATGTTTAGTGCTCGTGCGACGTCGACTTTAGGTAAACTCTCTCCAGTTATTTGTTCTCCACGCAAGTTTCGCGCAAGCGGGGAAAGCGTGGTGGCTGTATCAGAGCGGAAAAGAGGAATGCCAATCGCAAATAAGCGTCATTTCTAAAATTAAACCACCACCACCACCAACCGCGAACGAGAAATTCGGTCCCGATAAGTTCGATCGCGATGTCAAAAAAAAATAAAGTTGAATCCAAAGTGTGCTGGTGATGGAAGCAGCGCTTCAGACGTGAACGTGTTCTCACATCGTCCTGTCTGAAGCGCTCTTCTATTCATTTCCAAAGATATACAGTTCAGTACGTCATTTTTATGCTTTCCTGCAACGACTGCTGCAAATGTTTCCATTTATGAGTACACTTGCAAAAATTATAGAGCGAATACTGTAGAGCTACTGGGAACATATACAGTAACTCTAGAATACTGCAAACACTAGCGCCCTCTGCCATTCCTCTTCGAGGGTGCTGAGGTAAACAAGGCTCATCCCTCTAGTGGTAGTGGTACCGTTTCGCATCCGGGGAAAAAAATGGCGCGAGCCTTGCTTTTCATGTGGCTGTACCCACGCCGTAAAAGCCTTTTTTTTATTTCCCTCCTTCCATGCTGTTTTAAGTGGAATTGTTCGTAAAGGTTTCAGACGATACGGATAGCGCTGTTGTCGCATTCTCTGGATCGTTTGTTGTGCCCAGCGGCCCTGGTTGTGTAACGGTGCCTTCTCCGTGTTGCCTCTGCAAGCGATTTGACATCTCGTCGTGGTACCCAAAAGGCACGTTTGGTCACTCGCGTCTTTTGCTGAAGTGAATTTTCTTACGTGTTTGCTCTATGCACGCCGTCTTTCCTCGTGCTGCTGATTGTAATCCTGATTGCGCGGTAGGGTCACGTTCAATGTGGTTGGAAACAATTGCAAATGCTCGCCTCGTTGGCCAAGCGGCAATCGCTCACTGCTCAATTTTTCGGTCGCGCTCCTTGGGAGCCGATCAGACGCACACGCATAGTACGCCTGTATGTTTTACGAGTCGACGGCTGTGCGAGCACACGTGAACGGCATCAGTCGCGAGGCATCGTGGCCACGGGTTAGTCACACCACGGCCGCACGATTAGCAACGCACGACGTGTTTTTTTATCGAGCGGCCGTGGTCGCATTTGTCGGTGTGGTCGCCGGTCGCCTCGAGTCGCTTTTTTGCTCGCCAGATGCAAATCGTAGCGCGCAGAGAGAGGAAGTTCGCAGATGTGACTGTGCCGTACACACGAGGCACATTGAAAACCTTTGGGCGTGAAATGAACGAGGACGAGGAACACACAAGGAAACAAGAGTGGCGCGAAGCAGGACTTGAGTGCTCTTCGTCCTCTCTCTTTCGCGCCCAAAAGTTTTCGGATAGGAACCGACCAGCTCAAACCAAGATTCCACTAGGGACACGTACTTCACGTTCGTGGTACGTCCGCTCTACAAGTGAGGCTGAGCACATCTGCTAATCGCTACTGTGAATTAGCCCTCGGTCATGTCGTGTCTGAAAGTGTTCTCGCTTGCGCGTGGTATGTATGAGCACGTGTGAAGTGCACAATTTGTGTAGTACAGTGCAGTCGTTGTTGTCTTTTTGCTACATGCTAACGCTTCTTCCACCTCCTGTCTTTCAAATGTTATAGATTACATTACACATTTTCCTTGTGTAACTTGTGTTAGTGACCAGCCTATATGCACACACATACACGGTAAGTTGTACGGCAACCTCTTTTTAATGTGTTGTGTGTAAAAAAAACATGTAAACATAGTGGTCGGTTTATGTGGTCCATAATTTGACTCAATACATTTGCAGAATTATTTATTTCTAAATGGACATGTCCCCATCACATTGTTTATGTAGTTCACACTGACTGCAACTGTTCTAAATGCTCAACACCTTATAGATTATTCACAAGTGTATTCGGCACCATGACAGAAGGCCGTGCAAGAAGCAAGGACACGGTTTTGCTGAATGAGATGATTTCCCATTCTTGGAGTAAACAGCACGAAAGGTAAAGGCAAGGAAGGAAGGCACTGACCATTGGGTGAGTTCTACTGAATTCCTCAAATGTACGACCACCAACCAAACTACTAAATAATTTCGAAGTAGTGTGTAATAGTAAGGGAAAAAAAAGAGAGAAGCTTTGTGGCGTGAGGTGTGTATCCAGGTCTTCATCCCTGAGGCATACAGCATGACAGGTAATCTAGCAACATGATTTTCGCGCGACTTGCTTATAGATAACATGTCATTCTCACGTAACACCTTGTCTTTGTACGGTGCTTGGCAATTTAAGCACTGTAGTTGGCCACATAGTGACCGGTGCGGTTTTGCACCACTGGAAAGTGCTGGGCAACCGGCTAAGGGTCATATGCTCTCTCATTTTGTAACATAATGAGCCATCTCAATGTCACCAGCAATGAGTGGTTATTCAAACATTGGCTGATCAGACTAGTGTAGCATTTGCTTTGTTATTTAGGTTTTCCATGAGTTAAACTTGTACGCAATTGTCAGATGTACATATGCAAAGCGTATCTGGAGCCTCTGTGAAGCTTTCAAGAAGCGGTTAATCGAATGCCTTGTATTTGGGAAAAAAAATCATTTGCTGAGCAAGCTAGCCCTTACAAAAATGCTTATAGAGATTTAATTCAAGCTGTATTGAGTTTCCTCCATAATATGTATTGTGTACAAATTAAATTCCTATCGAGTTTTCCTATTGAAAATCATAAACAGATTGGCCACCGTGTTTCAATTGGAAGTCTCCTTTTGCTTTCCAATTAAGCGTGTTCTGAGTCAGTCAAAAGGACCTGTTGACCTGCAACTGAGCTTGTTTTGCCCGTTTCTAATGAGTTGCAATTGAAACAGCAGCAAAGACTGGATATTCAATTTTTATTGAGCTCGATCAAAAAACGCTGGTACGCAATAATGCGAAGCGCAATTGTAAAAAAAGAAAAAAAAAGCCTGCGCGTATCTACTGCGGATTCATATTCATAAACTTGCGTCTGCAGTAGGCACACACAGACTAGGAGCATAACAGGCACATGACCTCAAAAGGTACGCACAACACTACAGACTACGCACAACATTACAGACTAGGGGCATGAGAAAGCAGGTAATGGGAGGAAAAGAAAGCACTACGAGCGCTACAAAGTCCTACATGTTTTACATCTGCATGATCTACACACACACACTGCTAAGATCAAGGTAAGATTACAACGAAAAGAATAAACGTCTCCCATGTGTGCATCTTCGGTAATAAAATCGAAAAGGCCAGAGAGATAAAGAAAGAAAGAACATGCAAGAAAGCCCTATTAACAAAACATACAAGGAGAATGAGCAATACTTAACGCGCACTTAGAAGAGATAAGAAGTCCGATGAGCCGTAAGAGTACTTGCTAACACGTGGCCTTATCCGTGGCGTGCGAAGCAACGGGCTGTCGATTCCTTGCTACACTGGTTGGCTCTTTCGGCGTGTCCGTGTGCTTGCAGAAAACACCAACTTGGTAACATCACCCTTCGGCCGTCCTAGTCACACCACGACCGCGCGCGCACACTTCTCAGAAATTCTGCCGCATGTTGGCTCACGTTGGCCCTGCGCGACCGTGTCCTGTCGCCACCACTGACGCACTGGGAAGGCTACACAAGTAGTCCGTAAAGAAAAGGAGAGGTGTATCGCTCCGACACACACACGAGAGACACAAAACACACACACGCAAATTTCGATTGCTTCCCCTGCAATTACGAGCGTGTTTTGTTAAGCTTATCAGAACTGTATTATGACGTAAGGCTACGAGCGAGGCATATATTGTTTTTTGTTCCCGCAAGCAACGCACTACTTTTTGGTCGCGGAAATACACAGAGTAAACATGAGCGCCATCTTTTGCAGCGCTGCACGTGCAGGCACGCACCGCGACTAGAGTGTACTAGAACTTTTGAGTGGCGCGAGCGCCTGCCTGTGCGCGGCCGTTTCAGCGTGGAAAGATGCGGTGGCGCTGGCGTCGACCAATCTTCCCGGGCGGATGGCTGGCAGGCGTTCCGCGTACGCGTTGGTACTTCTCCGTCGCGCCCAAGATGATCTTTTTCATTCCTCGTTATACCCCTCCTTTTCAAAAATTCTAATGCAAATAAATATTATTTGACATTATTGTTATTAAAGTTGCCGCCGACTGTATTGCAGCTTGAAGTAGCGTAGCACATCGTACCGCATAACGAGCGCGTTTCCCCCCCGCCTCCCCCCGCCCCCTTTTTTTTTCTTTACAGTGTATACTTACACGAGAAACCAGCTAGCCGGTACACATCGGAAGCCTCCCTCATCCCCCCTCCCCCACGACAGAAAAAAAGGAATGTGTTGCACCGAAGTCGAAGAACTCCTCGCCCGTGCCACGTATATAAAACACCAATGTTGAAATCAAATAAAGGGCGCGTTGCTTGTGGTTGCGTTCTCTCACAACAAAAGCTGGCTTTATTGACATTGTCACTGTCTGAAGAACAGCAGAGTTTTTCCAAAGCTCCCTTTCATCATTTTAATATGGAAATGCGTTTATTGTTGTAGGACCCACAAAAATGCACATACGTAATACTGCAGAAAAACGCATTCAGTGAAACATAGCAGTGCAAGATTTCGAGAGTTTAAATAAGCAACAGCACGGCAAAGCAAAGTCGTATTAAAAATTTATAACGTGAAAGTACAAGGTTCGCATACTTATACAAACGATACATTTACAATTAAAATTATAAGAAGCATAAAATTATAGAACCAGGATACACAATATAACATAAAACAAAACAGAATGGCAGAGCTTAGGTTGTCTTCCTAAAATGCATTTAAATAAAAAAAAGATGTTATTATCGTTGAAAAATTGTTTAAGCCGACTCTAAAGAGGAACAATGAATCGGCTTAGTTCGAGTAATTGTGCTCTGAGAACCCTAAAGCTGCTAAATTAACCATCACAGGTTTATTAATACAAAAAGATTCAAGATCAAATTTTATTTTCTGATATCGCGTCAGAATTGCACAAACCTCTTCTCGGAAAAATCATCTCTCTTCTTGGTGCCCCTTTAAAAAATTAAGAGTGCAATAACATATGCACGAAAACTGACATCTTTTTTATGCCAATGCAGCAATTTATAGCCTAAGTTTCAGCTGCTGTTGTGCGCTTCTTCGTTTCTCATCCCGCCACTTGTTAAGACCCTTTATATAGAAATGCATACGCCTGACCACGTAAAAGCTGGTCAACTTAGCAGTTAAGGACTTGCAACCAGCACCCCCAATGCTTCTCCTGTTGATCATTGCGAGGACATCCAAGATGCTATCTTTGTGTAAGTCACTCTTACTAAAGCAACCAGTGAAAATGTCTTCAAGTTCACTAATAAAGACAAAAAGTTTCGGAGAAGGGTACAGAAGACCACCGAAATCACAAGATTTCACGTCTTTCGGGGCCTTAAAAAGGGTTAACTTGCGACTTTGTTGCATACACGGATATCCAGTTGTCCAACCTGGCGCGTAACAATGGTTTAAACGTTGTTTTTTTGCCATTTCGCGACCAAAACAGAGATGCCGACTACAGAGGCAACCATGCCGCCGAGCAAACCTGGGTAGATTGGGCGACGGCAGCGCCGCCGCTACTTTCGCCGCAAGTTGGGCAAGGGGCAAGCAAGGGAAGAGCGCCGCGGTCGCGCCATTCAAAAGCTTCTAATACACTCTACCGCGACTGCCTACCGTGACTAACTTGGTGCAAGTTTGGGTACGCAAAGGGGCTCGCCGTCTGCGCCTCTCAGTCGGAGGGGTGAGCGCCCCCCCCCCCCCCCCTTGGACAGGTTCTTGTGCCTCTGTATATCTATTCCAAAATAAAGTTGTTGCTAGCTCTACCAGTTTCCCTTGACTGGCACATGAAAGTTTCACATACCCTGAGTAGTTAACATGCGTGACAGGCTTTATCTATGTTTTTATCTTTGTTGATATGCAGTGATATTAGCCATAATAAATTCGCTGCTTATAACATGTCATAAGCACGGAAGCAGCGAGAATATTTTTCTCACATCTTCCGTGTGGATTGTGATCATGAACGCCACGCATTTCGTACCTGAAAAGACAGGCTTGCCTGCAGATTTAAGTAATAGATGCCTGCTTCAGCAAGCGTTACAAATATAATGTCAAAATTAGTTTATGCGCCGTGCGTATTCCCGAAAGTGTGTTCCGCCAAAAATATCCACTAGAGAATGTTTCAGACCGAAGTGATTCTATACGTCATTCGTAATGCCGGTCGGACATGGTAGCAAACATTATACAAAAGGTAAATGTTGTGAATTCGACTTTCGAAGTAAAATATAGTTGTTACTAAAATGAAATCATTTTGGCAGCGTTCAATATAGGGTCAATAAGATTTCCAGTGAGTGCGATTGAATTAAACCTTGCTTAAATTTTGCCAATTGAATTGGTATCGACTGAGAGTCAATTGACGCTTTCTGTTATTATGCCAATTAAATTTTGATTGAGGGCGCTCAATAGAAATTGCCGTTTAAATGATTTTCTATAGACTCAAAAGGAACTCGATACGCACTCAACTGAAACGCAAAGTGCATTTTTGTAAGGGAGGATACCATTCTTGAGGCAGATCAGTTAAAGAGCGGAATCGATTATGGAGCCTCTTTCATTGTTAGGCAGAACCTATTCAAGCCACCTGATAATGAAGTCAAGCAATGCGTATGGGCCATTAGGAGGTGTGTTCAGAAAGTACTGTGCCTTTGGTCAGGAGAGATGTAGTTATAGAGTAGGAGGAACAAAATATAAAGTCCCTTCAAAATAGTTCCCTCGGTCGCACACAGACTTCTTTCAGCACTGCCACAGCTGTTAGAAAAACACTTTTCCATGGTATTTGTGGGAATGGTGATCAGCTGGGCCATCGCACTTGACAGGGTGTCTTCTCTCGACTTAAGCTGGGTCCCTTTCAGTTGCATTTTCATCATCATAAACAGCTAAAAGTCACAGGTGGGCATGTTGGAGGGGAAAGGGGATGGAGGTGGCTGCCAAGCAACAGGGATGTGTTTTATGAAGAAAATCTCAATCAGATGTACAGAATGTGTGGAATGACAGAGCTGTCAAGATTTTCCACCTGACAGCTTGGACTTCGTGGAGACTCTCTCTTCAAGCCGAAATCCTCTGTTAAAATTAAATAATAATAATAATAATAATATTTATTAACATTTTTAGAGAGCAACAGATACAAAAATTGGCCTGCCAAAGCCTCAATGGGCTTGAAGGGCAGAGCCGACAGATAGCGGACAACTGGAAATGATCTATCCGAGACCACACAGATGTAGACATTTCTTTATACAAGCAATATAGGCGCGCGTGTACAGCAGTGAAGAAATAAAACCGATGTTATACCTATAACGTCTCCTAGCCTTACATTCCCTTACATTCAATGCAATAATCCAAGGGCTACCCTTATATTGGCAGCAATTTCTCTGAGTGTAGTGCAACGGTGGCCCAAGACCAAAGTCCGTGCTTGTTCAGTGACATTCTCATTATGGCTTGTTGAAAGGCTGCCTAATGCGGTTCACTGGCCATGAGTGGCATCGTACCACCCTTTTATGTGAGAGGTGCTCACGGTGTTCTCACCCAAAATTCTGACTAATCTCACTGATAGTTTTTGGTTGGGTATCGCAAGGCTTTTGGCGAAATTTTACGCAGTGTTGCAGGTCATGTTGTTACACCATTTTACTACTTGCTCGGATCTGACAAGCACTCACTACATGACCTTACTACAGGTTTTCCCGCTCACTTTTTTCCAAGTGCCAGCTGAATTGATCTGAGCGCCACCGAAATAATATGAGACCAAACCATTTAGCCTAGACGCCAGACACTTAATCGGAGCGTCAGCGTATTCAATCCAAGCACCCCCTTATGAAAATGGTCGTTGAAAAAATGTTGATAAATTATTGAGCAACGTCAACAAAGGGCATTGTAAAAATGTTGAGAAATTATTGAAAAAAATGTGGACAAGTTGTTGAAAATTGGCCAGACTTCTCGTTAAAAAGTTATTGACATCTGCAATAATAACAAAACGTTTTGTTGTTGAGAAATTGTTGACTGCCACATTGAAGAGTTGTTGATAAAATGTTGACTGACAACATTGAAAAGTTGTCACATTGTTGATAAAATATTGTCGGCAAATTGTTGCTTTATTGTCGCAAAATCGTCCCTTAAAAATGTCATGTATGGCGATATCACGAATTGGGATATGCGGCTATATATGGCACATGCCCGTACGTGGCCGTATTTGCCCAAATCGTGATACAGACCATATATGGCAATGAAATACCAACACGAGGAATGCCATGCAAGACTGACACATATTGAGCAAATAAAGCTCCGTAAGGACAAGTGCCATATATAGCCAGATATGCATATATGGCAATATGTGCATATCTGGCTATATATGGCACGTGTCCTTACGGAGCTTTATTTGCTCAATATGTATCAGTCTTACATGGTATTACTCATGTTGGTCTTTCATTGCCACATATGTTTTGTGGGGACGGGTAAAGCGCGACCCGCGCGACGCCATGTTTTCCTAGGAATGCCCCCGCATCCCCCTCTCCCAGGTGGACGGAGCGGCGACCATTGCGGGGGGCCGTCCGCTCCGCCGCATGTGGTTTTAACTAGGCTGCCATTGGACAGCAGTAATTTCTGACGTTTCGCGCGTTCGGATTTTGGAGATGCCTCGGGAGAACTTGCTGGGTCTTGGAGAGGTGCGCACGTACTTTTGTGACCCTCCGGCCGACCAGGCCATCGGTCGGATGGCGTGCCTCTGAGAGCCCCAGCGACCACGGCGGCGACCTGCGACCGACGCCCATGTCTGTATGTTGTTCTCCTATTTTCCTTTTCTGAGGGCTCGCGGTCGCGGGTACGCTGGCAGGGGATTAGGTGCTCTCCCCCTTGCATGTTTTTGTGTGTTATTCTGTGTTCGCGTGTTGTTCCTTGTTACTGTCCTTTGTTTGTATTATCGTGCTCGCGTTTTGTTATTCGTTATTGTTAACCTTCGTTTATATTAGATCTTGATTCGGCCTTGTATTATTTGTTTCATTTAACGTGTTTTATTAAATTACCATGCTGGGAGAGTGACGCCTAATGTTCTCTTTTGCGGCGTGCGGCGGTTCGTGCTGTCCCGCTTCGAGACGGGCCGCGGGCTGACGCGCGCGGCAACGCATGGCTGAGATAGCGAGTTCGCGGACGCAGCTGCCACATTCTCTGCTCGTCGAGTGCTAGTAGAACAAAACCCCTGCAGTTTATATCAGGATTTGGGCAAATACGGCCACGTACGGGCATGTGCCATATATAGCCGCATATGCCCAATTACTGATTCGCCATATATGGCATTTTTGTAAGGGGTGAACAGCAATCTTAAAAAATTGTTGACAAAATCTTGCAAAACGTAATATGTTGAGATGCAACGCAATGCTTTTGGGGGAAAATGCATCAATAATAAGGCACCTTGACATGATAATATGTCTCATTATAGGTGTCTGGGAAGGTTCCGCACTTGCTTTCTCAACATTTAAATTTCTACAAAAAGCTAGACAAGCCTGCAAACTTGCTTGCACAGAGCTTTAATGCTGGGCTTAAATTGCACATAAGATTCAAAGTTGCGCAGAAATAAAATAAACACAACTGTATGTTCTCAAATACAAATATCTATACTGACAGAGTGTTTCAGTCTTCTTGAATAATATTTAACGTTATACAATATTAAATGGCAAAATGAAAAAAGAAAAATATGCATCACATCAAAGTGGGATGTTAGTGTTTCAAAATACAGTAAACCCTCGTTATAACGAAGTCAACGGGACGGCAAAAAAATTCGATATAAGCGGTAATTCGATATACGCGACTGCACCATAAAAGCTCAGCAAGTACAGCTAAATTAGCCATGACAACTTCGCAGAAGCGGTATTTAGTGAAACAAACATTTATTCACACACAAAAAAGCCAGTCAGGTGGCTTTGTCGGGTGCTTCGGCTGGGCGCGAGAAGTGCCTGCTCCATTTTGTTCATACAAATTATGAGGTCGTGATTGCCGCCCGCGCACTCCACTCTATTTCGCAACAGACGGAGGCACTCCTGCGTTTGTGCCACTCTTGGTATTTCGCGAGGCTGTTCGTCTAGCGGCTCATCTTCCTCACCGGGGCCCCAAGCAAGTCGACTATTTCGGCATCCATAGCTGGGGCAACGACGGCTACATCTGCGTCGGCCATCGCGAATGATTCGAAGTTGCCTTCCATATCTCCACCAACGATGCTGTTCACAGCTTCGTAGAGATCGTGGCAGTCCCCGCAGTCATCATCAGGGTCTTCTGCGTGCGACCGGGAAAATCCGGCATGTGCAAAGCAGTTTGCACCCTCCGTGAATACGCATCCGCAACTTGTTACTTCGCTCTAAGCGGAGCAAGCTATCGACATGCTTCGAGTAATCCGGTCTAAAATACATGCATTTGGGTCGGGACTGCGTGACACTGCGATAAAAGCGATAAATCGAATAAAGCGACTTCGTTGTATAGAGGGTTTACTGTAATTAAATCCACCATGCACAACAGAATAATAAATGCCACATTATGTGTTTGGACGGCTAATTCAGTTTTACGGAAAGTATGTTACCTATAAGTGAAGCTGCAAAAAATGAAATATGGCACACGTGATAGTGAACAAAAGATCCTCAACACGTGGCTAGAAACGCATAAAGCATTTTTTAACATATTCAGAGCAATCAAGGCAATAAAATTGTTAATGCATACGTACACAAAGTATGGCCATCACAGAACATAACTGTACTTTAAATGTAACCTTGTACTCGGTGGCACAGAAAGCTTCATTATGTATATCATCCACACTAGAAGAGATACTTGGGGTAGCTGGTGGGAATTCATTTTGCGTGAACAGTGCAGAAGGAAAGTGCACGACGTGGCCGCTGACATCCTCACTTATTGCGCATTCTGTTCCTCCACAGTGGCTTATTTGTTTTAACGTGCAGTGGCTTCTGCACGTCAGTGGAAAAAATTTGTCGGTCGAGCACTCAGTCACATATTATGCTGCCTACCTTCCTAAATTTTTCAGTGGTAAAATATGTGAGAGTAAATAACAGCACTTGTGTTGTCCAACTTGCGTGGTTAATTCCTTTTCTGTGTAATTAGGTATGAAACTAGTTTCTTTTGGCACTCTCGCCAGCGAGCACACAAACAAGCAAGGAGTAGCCAGATGGTTTTTTAGCATGTCACTGCAAAAAATTCAGGTCCCAACTTCTTTAGATACAATGATAAATGTAAAAGCATGAACACGTTCACTAGGCTAACTATTTCAAGCACAGCACAAAGTCATCCATAGAACAATTTTGCAATTTCACCAGCATTCTTTAAGTAAATACCGCACGCGTATCGTGGTAATGTAGTACATGTCAGGTTAAGCACCTGCAGTAGAGGGTTGTATATAGAGGGTAGCATGTTCATGTCAAGAACAGAGTGTTAAATGTTTGTACCATGTGTGTGGGTGACTTGTTTTGTGCCAATGGCATCAAGCTAAGATATTCAGACATGTCACACAAACAAGTCCAACTTGCAGCTTCAGGCACACTGCAGATGCTAAGATGGCCGGAATGCTGAAGCCTGGAACAGGTCGAGAAGTCCATGCCACACAGCTCTGGCGCAGCACACAGGAAGGTCTGGCGCCGCACTGTCTTGAACAAAGCAGTTACATGAAGCCATTAAAATTCACAAAAATTTACAGACTTCATTACTTTTCAATGCAAACGTTTATCGGACGCAGAACTTTCGAAAAATCTGCATTACCTCTTAGCCTTGGAACACAGCCTTGCATTAAACGTTGTGGCCTTTACATCGGAAAAATATCAACCGAGTGAAAATTTTTTAGAGGCTACATTCTGAGGTTAAGTTGCAATTACATGTTTTTGACTGTTTCGCATGCCGCAAGCTTTTGCTGTTGAATGCACTTGTACTAACGATAACAAAAAGATGAAGTTATAGCCCTTTAAAGCCAGTGTATAGTATAAAGGGCAGATTCATAATTAGTAACAGTGCAATACCACAGGAGCATGGAAAAAAGATGACACAGAGCGCTCAGAGCTTATGTCTTTCCAGAAGGCTTCACTATATATACTATATATATTGTAATAAAGAGAGACGTAGACACAGCGCCTTAGCTGCAGGCCGGCTGTTCTAGTCTGACTTCTTTCTCTTCCTCCTGCGCTCCTAGCGCGAGCGCCCCAGGCACGGCGAGCTGTTGGTTATTATACATTACAATATATATATATATATATATATATATATAACGAAAGGGAAGGGGTCAAGGGCTCGTTCTTTATTTGTTAGAAACAACTTAATGAGCAAACAGACAGTGAAGCCTAGGAATACATAGGGGAAGTTACTTGTGCTATTGTAATTGTGGAGAAAGTAGAAAGGAATTAAAGTGGACGAAAAGACAAACCTGCCCTCGGTGGGACCCGAACCCACGACCTTCGGATGTCGCGTCCGATGCTCTACCAACTGAGCTACAAGGGCGGTCGTCCCCCCGTCCACTTTATTGTGTATTTATGTAGGTATTATCCTGGGAGTGTTAGGCAGCGCCACTCGAGGCCAAGGCGGCGTGTGTAGAACACACTTTCTTGCCAGGAGGCGTCACGTAGAACGTGAACTTAGATGAGATGGCTGCTGCCCAATAAGCCCTCGCATGCTACCTAAGGCACCAAGTCTGCCGCAACGAGGCCCAAGCTATGAAATAACGAAAGGGAAGGGGTCAAGGGCTCGTTCTTTATTTGTTAGAAACAACTTAATGAGCAAACAGACAGTGAAGCCTAGGAATACATAGGGGAAGTTACTTGTGCTATTGTAATTGTGGAGAAAGTAGAAAGGAATTAAAGTGGACGAAAAGACAAACCTGCCCTCGGTGGGACCCGAACCCACGACCTTCGGATGTCGCGTCCGATGCTCTACCAACTGAGCTACAAGGGCGGTCGTCCCCCCGTCCACTTTATTGTGTATTTATGTAGGTATTATCCTGGGAGTGTTAGGCAGCGCCACTCGAGGCCAAGGCGGCGTGTGTAGAACACACTTTCTTGCCAGGAGGCGTCACGTAGAACGTGAACTTAGATGAGATGGCTGCTGCCCAATAAGCCCTCGCATGCTACCTAAGGCACCAAGTCTGCCGCAACGAGGCCCAAGCTATGAAATAACGAAAGGGAAGGGGTCAAGGGCTCGTTCTTTATTTGTTAGAAACAACTTAATGAGCAAACAGACAGTGAAGCCTAGGAATACATAGGGGAAGTTACTTGTGCTATTGTAATTGTGGAGAAAGTAGAAAGGAATTAAAGTGGACGAAAAGACAAACCTGCCCTCGGTGGGACCCGAACCCACGACCTTCGGATGTCGCGTCCGATGCTCTACCACTGAGCTACAAGGGCGGTCGTCCCCCCGTCCACTTTATTGTGTATTATGTAGGTATTATCCTGGGAGTGTTAGGCAGCGCCACTCGAGGCCAAGGCGGCGTGTGTAGAACACACTTTCTTGCCAGGAGGCGTCACGTAGAACGTGAACTTAGATGAGATGGCTGCTGCCAATAAGCCCTCGCATGCTACCTAAGGCACCAAGTCTGCCGCAACGAGGCCAAGCTATGAAATAACGAAAGGGAAGGGGTCAGGGCTCGTTCTTTATTTGTTAGAAACAACTTAATGAGCAAACAGACAGTGAAGCCTAGGATACATAGGGGAAGTTACTTGTGCTATTGTAATTGTGGAGAAAGTAGAAAGGAATTAAAGTGGACGAAAAGACAAACCTGCCCTCGGTGGGACCCGAACCCACGACCTTCGGATGTCGCGTCCGATGCTCTACCAACTGAGCTACAAGGGCGGTCGTCCCCCGTCCACTTTATTGTGTATTTATGTAGGTATTATCCTGGGAGTGTTAGGCAGCGCCACTCGAGGCCAAGGCGGCGTGTGTAGAACACACTTTCTTGCCAGGAGGCGTCACGTAGAACGTGAACTTAGATGAGATGGCTGCTGCCCAATAAGCCCTCGCATGCTACCTAAGGCACCAAGTCTGCCGCAACGAGGCCCAAGCTATGAAATAACGAAAGGGAAGGGGTCAAGGGCTCGTTCTTTATTTGTTAGAAACAACTTAATGAGCAAACAGACAGTGAAGCCTAGGAATACATAGGGGAAGTTACTTGTGCTATTGTAATTGTGGAGAAAGTAGAAAGGAATTAAAGTGGACGAAAAGAACTGCCCTCAGTTGGTAGAGCCCGGAACCCACGACTGGGATGTCGCGTACGATGCTCTACCAATGAGTACAAGGGCGGTCGTCCCCACGTCCACTTTATTGTGTATTTATGATAGGTATTATCCTGGGAGTGTTTAGCCAGCGACATCGAGGCCTCAATGCGGTCGTGGGGAAACACACTTTCTTGCCAGGGGCGCACGTAAACGTGAATAGATGAGATGGATGCGCCCCACTAAGCCCCGCATGCCTACCTAAGGCCACCAAGTCTGCCGCAAAGAAGGCCAAGTATGAAATAACAAAAGGGAAGGGGTCAGGGCTCGCTTCTGTATTTGTTAGAAAACAACTTAATGAGCAAACAGACAGTGAAGCCTAGGAATACATAGGGGAAGTACTTGTGCTATGTAATTGTGGAGAAAAAGTAGAAAGGCATTAAAGTGGACCGAAAGAGCTCAGTGGTAGAGCTCGGACGCGACATCCGAAGGTCGTGGGTTCGGGTCCCACCGAGGGCAGGTTTGTCTTTTCGTATATATATATATATATATATATATATATATATATATATATATATATATATATATATATATATATATATATATATAATGTGTGTGTGTGTGTGTGCAGTACCACAACAGTTATGCATGGGACGCAGTGATATGACAAATAGGCATAAGAACCGGCGAGAGTACATCTCCTTTCGGTGACAGCAACAGAGAGTACTGACACACTCCTCTCTCAAGGAGAAAATTGTTTTGGCTTCAACGTGTGTGGCAGGATCTCTGCTTCTTGCCATGATGCTACACTCTGTAACCTCCACCTCTCACCATGCTAGTTACAAGATGCAGAGATCATGCCACATTCAATATTATCGAATCCAAAAAATGCTTTTTGGGAAAGGGTTATTGTGTCAGTTCTCCCCCTGTTGTGCTCACTAATAAGGAGACGTACTTAACCTTGCAGTAATTCTGGTAGGGCAGATAAAAACACAGACACAGGGAGAAGACAAGTAGAACAGACCAGTGCTAATGCCTGGTCTATGTATGTTGTGAGGAGCACAATGTTGTACTTAAGGCTATCCTCATGTTCACTTTCCGTGATCACTGCGTTTTGTGCACAGATGTTGTAGTAGTGGTTAACTGTGTATATAACGAAGCTGTCCAGAAAGAAATAAACTGTAGGCAGTCAGCTGGTCTGTGTCATATCTTCCATCCCTTCCTGTATTATTGTCTTGTAACGAATTCAAAATTATGTTTTATCAGCACGCGTAATGTTACCCTTACAAAAACAGAAAGCTACTACTGGTGCATATGGCCCTAACAACATCAATCCATAAAGGGGTCGTGAAATGTTTTCTCAAAATTTCGTACAATGAGTCTTTTCGGACTCCTGACCAGCCTACAATATACTCTGTTTTTCTGCATTGACTGGATTTACTTAGAGCGATAAAAAATACGGTTTCGATTTCCCAGCGCACATTACCTTCAACTTTGCAGCTCACGTCAACTTGTCACCCCCATGGTGTCCGAGACTGGCACCCCTTCAGTAGAAATGGAAAAGCAAACTGTGCTTTCTAGCTTTCATATAAATCTATATTTTCGAGCGAACGAAAGTTAACGATATGTTTACACCTTTAGTAGCTAGAGCTGACATCACTGAAACGTCGCAAAATAGCACCTATGCCAGCCTGCAGTGGCGCATGGCGGAGTGCAAGAATACTAGAATTTAAAACAGCGTTATTAAACCTATGCTGAATATTTCGCTGAAATATTTCTGAATCGCCTTGTTGAATGCTACTGAAGCAGTAAAAATTGCAAACGGGCAGGTGCACATCCTTTTCACGACCCAGTAACAGAGGCGGTTTTCCTGAAATTCACAACTGGCAAACACAGTTTTTAGACAATGAGGCTGGATGCCGCGTGTAATTAACATTGAGAAATATAAAAGTTCTGATGCGACCGGCTTCATTTCTAAATGCAGGCTTCTTACCTTATAACCCTAAAAATAATTGCATGTCATCAGGGAGTCCAAACACTATACAAATTCCCCACAGCACTTACGTTTTTTCGTACGTTTATCTTACCCAACATTATACATTTCATAAATGTCTTGGTTTCTGAACCTCGAGCACAATCCGCTAAAAGTAATACACTTTATCATTTCCTCATCTTTAATGGCTTCTTAGTAAGTACGTCAGGTACAATTATTCTAGAACAACCAGTGGCCAATTTGCAGCAAAATATCAGTGGCTGGTAGAGTGAGTCGGTGACATCTGATGCATTGTAACTTGTCAGTAACTGAGTTAATTCAAAGCTTTTTCACACGCAGGTAAGCAGCACTTTGACCAGAGTTATGCTTAAAAAAAGAAAAACTTAGTACATTGCCTTCAGAAACCAAACGTTTTTGGCAAACCACCTATTTATCAGCGCAATTTCGAAAGATAAAGGCACTTTATAAAGATACAATTATCGCCGAAAGAGCTAAAGCACTAGCAAAAGCCAATATCTACTAGTATCCACATCTTACGTTGAGTGAGTGCAGCTGCGAATTCCTAAATTACAGGCATTTTGGTCGAATTGCCACGTTTCGATATTTCATCAAAATTCTATGTGTCGACAACTATAGCAATATACTGTGTAGCAGTAGTTCACGTGAACAAATATATTTTTTTCACAAGTGCGCTTAAAGTCCAGAAATCGCTAAATTGGCACAAAAGTACATTCAACGGAGTGATTTTATATGTTCGTATAAGGGAAACAAAAGGTATTGTTTTTCTTTTACTTTTCACAAAACACTTTTGAGAATCATTGTCCCGAGTGTAAATCCACACGATGAATCTAATCAAAAGTGATAACAGTAACCGCGAACACGTGTTCATTTTTATCATGGTTCAACGAGTAGTCCCATTCTGTGTAAAGAAAATATATTAGAAGTGAAAAGTACGACGCAAGCCTAGATAGTGTGAGGTTTAAACGGGAACCGCGCCTAGTGGACGAAGCGTGAAAGGGAGGGGCAGGACTAACAATAGTAGAGGAAAAGAACGGTTTATCTACCACACTTCATAAACGGCCAGCGTGGCGTCTTCAAACACAGCGCTACAGTGCGCCGTGATGCGCACAGAGGAAGGCGCAGCTGCCGCTTGTTTCAAATCACCCACTGGAATAAAGAGTACCAACAGAACAACGTGCACCGCGCGCTAACAAAACGTTAGTGTACTGGAGGCAAAGAAAACAGGTATTGTACTTACCAGAGCACTTAGCGCGCATTTGACAGCGATGGTCCATCGATGGTCGCTCACTCGCATAGTTCAAGGCGCCGACTGCGGCGCGTCGCCGTTCGGTGGGTTCGCCGCGATGTTCACTGAAGCAGCAGACTCCCGTAATAAGAAGCACCGGTAGACGGAAGAGACGCACATAGCAGAAGCAACACTTCACTTGCAAGAAAAATGCAGCTTCAACTTGAAGTTTCAACCCCAACGGCCCCAACACGCGCGAACATGAACTGCCGCTGCTGCCGCCGCTGCACGAGACCTTCACCTTTGGTCGGTACCGTGGAGAGGAGGAAAGTCTGGGGACGTTTGCTCCTGGGATATCTAGCTTCGCCTAGGTACTACTGAGGATAACAATGTTCAGTATGTTCGTCCCTAGCCTTCCGCTGGAGCGGAAGCAGGCCGGGTGCTCTGGGTTCCGGTCGGTCACGGTTGATGGAGGAGCTACGCAAGGTGAGTTTGCTGCAACATTTTTTTTCTTTTTATGCAAAGGTAGAATATGAAAGTGATGTTATTGCCTCGCCAAGCAGCACATTGCGACTGCACTGTACCCAACGTCCCGGCTTGTACATCGTTTTCTTTAATGGAGATCATAGCAGGTGTAGCGCCTTTTAATTAAGCAGCATCAAAACCCGGTGGAAATGGAATAACAAGTGCTGTTCTGCAAAATGTGCCCTCCATTGCGGGTGCAAAAGGTAGCGCTACCCGATGTAATGCTAGATATCGCGTTTGCGTTCAGCCTGCATGGAATGCCGGGCACAGCTTTTATGCACTGTATGATAAAACACTCTTATATATGTGTTTTCGAACAAGGAAATGACTGTTTAACACGGGTTTGTTAGTGTCTGGATGTTTTGATGAAGTTTTTGGGCAATGTTCTCAAAGGAGATATTAGAGAGCGTCCCTGCTTGTAATGTTTCCCTTAGATAGGCCGCAATGACACTGACTGCATATATATGTGCAAGAAGAGCTACTTTATTTGACCGTAGCGCTTTACATGAGCCTATATTCAAGGGCAAAGGTGCTTCTACATGTCACATGCGTCGATATAAACACAATTTGGCTGTTTGGCAATGTGCATGACAATGTTTTTGTGTTCTTGCCACCAGAAATGAGTCTCTTGGTAAGCCGCCTTTATTGTGAGATATATGTTCAGCACTCCTTCATAATCTTCAGCAAGGAATGAAGCAACCTAATTAACCAAAGGCACACTGTCTTATTAGCTCTGCGCAGCCTGTACTGCTAACTGCAAGCTAGTCACATTGGTCACCGGATCAGTAAGAATCTTGTGCATATTGCTGGCATTGCCTGCAATATTCTTTATGTATGACCTTTCTTTAAGATTGCTGTTATGCGGAAGAAACTGTATGCGCAACAGATGCTTTATTATTGTGATCAGGCCTCAAGTCGAGAATGGCACAGATTAATCCATGAGGATGGACTGTACCACTTGCGATTGTGCCACTTGATGACCTGGCATTTAGAGGAGTAGGCTCATAGGTCATATTAATGACTTCTTGTATGGCTTCGTAGGGGTCAACACAACAGCTGTGGTTTGTCGCATAGAACAAACATGAATGCAACAGCAAGGTCAGTGACCTTGGAGCAAAGTGCACTTCGTGATGTTGGTGGCCATGACTGCATTTTTAACTTGGTAGCCAGATGAGTGATCGTGCGCCACCTGGCTGGCAATATTAGCATGAGCAACATCATCTTGCATGGAAAGTGGATGAGTCTGCATTATAATGGACCATATGTCCGTGGGTAATGTTGGGTCATAGACAAATAGTAGGTAAAAAAGTTGAGAATCCAGGTGTCTTGCAATGGGAAGAGTTGTAGGCAAAGGTTATAAAAAGGCCCCAGCTGCAGTGTCCCATTCGCAGTGGCTGTCAGAATATGGTTGAGGTATTCAGTGAGTCCTTTCATCAGGAGATGGCATGTTATAGTAAACATGTCCTGAGTTGAGCAGGAATGAAAGCGCCTTCTACATGGTGGGTTGAGTCACAACAAAAGAAATCGTCTCCTACATTAGACATGAAACGACAGCTAAGTGCTGTGCATCGAGTTGTCGCCCGCCATTTTATGTCTTATTAACACCAACAGCTTCTTTGGGATGCTGACTGCTCAGCAGCCAATTTGAGCTCCCTTTCATTAATAATACCATGGCAACACACGCCTTTTGATTCATGTGCCTAAGTACAACAAATATTTTCTACGTAGTACCATTCCTATAAGGTGTGTTTGATTTACCATGCACGGCATGAACTAGTTCTAGGAAGTTCAGACGAAAGTGGCTGTCAGTAAGTGCAGACCTAGCGCAACACTAGTGCCTAACTGAAACGAATGCCGTAGCGCAGGTAGTGCAAGCCTTTTGCTACTGTTCCGCACCTCGCACCTGTTTGTCTGCCTTGATCCATCTGTTGTTCCTTGCCTGCACGCTTTTGAGAGGTGTTGGTGCATAAGCTGGCTAACTGTGTTGGAGCTGTGAATTGCATTGCATCATCCGCAGCCATCGTTCGAAAAATTGTCGAACTGACGGACTCCGACAGCAAAGACGAAGAGTTTGACGATGTTGTCACGGTTCTGGCTTTCAAGCTAACTTGGATACAACACAACAGAATTCCGAGGTACATTGAGGAAGCCTTGGCGGATGTGGCTCCCGTCTTCATTTATGATAGGCGTCAATGTCATCAGGACACCGCTGACTGACACACGTATGTCGTCTGCTGCCATGGCTGCAAATGCTTCTGCATGAACGGCACTAGCTCTCACGTCAGTGCAGGGATCTGTCTGAACTAACCCTGCAAGATGCCTAAACTCGTTTAAAATGAACAGCTAAGTTCAGAGGGCGCCATCTTGCACTGCCAAAACGAATGGTCGAGTGCAGCACCACACGAACTAGTTCCACCAGTGCAAGTAAATCGAACGGACCTGTAAATAATCTGTAGTGACACTGACTGCTAGAATAGTACACAATACAGACAATTTAAGCAGACCAAATGTTGCAAGCTTAGGTGTATTAAGCTAAACTGTGAGAGATTCAATAAGAGAGTTGCAAGAGCTTGTGTAGCTAACTGTTAAAAGTTTTCCAGAATTCCGACAGTCTGAGCTAACGAGACAGAAGATAGGAGACGGACACATAGCTCAGTTGGTACTGAAAATTTATTTTGTGTGCAGTGCAAGACGGGCACGAGGAAAGTGGTAAAAGTTTAAAGAACACAGTCTATGCAGTGTACGTGAATGCAAAGCTGGCAGGTGTGCAATGCCCAAACTACTGCAGCAACCTCCCACATTAAAATGGTAAAGTGAACTGCATTGTTAAGGGAACCACAATGTCCCCAATAATTGCAACGACCGCTAGAAGTCTGAAGTACGTATTGCACAATATTTACCCTTTAACTTTCTTGACTGTTTAGTAAAAGGAAGCTCAGCCAGTTTTTTCACCAAATTCTGGTGTTGTTTTCCAATAGCACTGACAGTCCTCTAGCAGGCATGGTGGTTTCAGTTGCACTGAAACTCTCCTGTAATTTTAAATAACCGAATGAATGATGTGTTCAAGTAAACCGAAATGGGTAGATGCTTCGTGCAGCATATGCGATGACATCACAGCCTCCCTACCATCAGAAATGTGGAGCTGGTGCCAGAAATATGAAAGCGGCGATGTCATCCGACGATGTATGTAGTTATGCCAGAGCTTCTGAACTTGACAGCGGTGATTTGAGTGCTGGAGTATCTGTTTTGCTCTTGACCGCCCGCTTGCTCGGATAGGCAGCATTCAAGGTAATGATGTCAAAAACACAAAATGCCGGCAAGGAAATCCGCTAAAAAATTTTAAAAATTGATTTTCAGGAACACTAAATGACCTGGAACTGCCTGGCTTGGCATAATCGTTGCAGTGCCAATGATAGCATATATTGTTAACTTCATTGCGATGCACACACTAAAACATCGCGAGTTGCCCTTTAACCACAAAACATCTTTTTCCAAAAGGCAAAGCTCAGTAATGGTGAATGCGCTCATCTTCCCCAGGTCTCTGAAAAAAGTTACCATTTCGTTCAGTCATTATTTAAGTCCCGGATTATTCCTGCCTCTGCCAATTCGCAGATGATGTGAAAAATACTCTAAGCAGTTGTTTCGGGACATCCTACTATGGATCCTACTATGGATAGCTGGGCAGATTATATTGTCACAGTCAAACATTTCTTTGTGAAATGTATGCGGAAACTTCTTTGTGGATTTGCTTTCATATGCGACTCTCCGCACTAGTCTTTTTATATCAGATAATTCTCTAAGAAAACAGCATTGACAGTGTTTATTTTTCTGTTTATTAGATCATCAACATGCAATCTTACAGAAGCAATGGTTTTAGGAACATAATTTATAATAATTTAACTGAACGACGCGGCAGAACAATAAAACGGAAGAAAGCAGACAAGGTAATAAACACAGCGCCAACTCGCAACTAATTTTATTTCAAGAAGTATTCTGATATATAGGCACCATAAGAAACATGCATACAGATAGTACACATCACACATGCTAAATTACAGACAGCTATGAAAGTGTAATTATCAGGTGTGGTATCTAAGAAAAGGCCGAATCTAACAATTAATATTCATAATTATGAATATAGTTGCTAGATTCAGCCTGTTCAAAATTTGATGAATGACTGATTTCTGGGGTTTCCCAAACATCCCAAAACCATCGTCTGATTATGAGAGAAGCCTCAGGGGAGGGCTATGGAAATTTCGACCACCTAGGGTTCTTTAATATGCACTGACATCGTACGGTACACGGGACTCAACGTTTCGCCTCCATCGGAATGCAACAGCGGCAGCCGGGATGCGATCCCGCAACCTTCGGATCAGCAACAGAGTACCAGAACTACTAGACCACTGTGGTGGGCCAGCCTCTTCAAAATTCGGCCTCTCGAAATGAAATAGAGCATTTCAATTTCATCAAACACTTGATTTCATTGTGTTTTGATCTTCACTGAAGTAATATGAGCCTTGGATGGCCGAAATGGTGCCTTATAATATTACAAACATGCATACATACAAACACATGCATGAACATATAAAGAAAAAGGGAGGGGGTGCAGACACCTCCTTTAAATAATATCTTGCTTGTTCCCATGCTGCATGTGCAATTAATAGACTGTTTTCCTAATTGTCAAGCTAGCTTTCCTGTCATACAGTTTGCCCAACTAATGGCAGTGCATTCAATTCTGCATACAGCACGTGCAAGCGTAGGTTGCTTGCACTGAGACATGGAAAATGTAGGGTCAGCCTTCCCATTCTAAACAGGCACAGAAAACAAGATGGGTGCCATCATTAGTTGGACAAATGTGCAGTGCAGAAAGGCATACTTGAGAATTATGAAAAGGGTATATTTTGGCGTGGCCTGGGCTTTGCGCTTGCCAGAGTTTAGTTGTATGACCTGGACAGTACCAGGAAAAATTTTGCCTACCTTGCTCAAGCATGCTATTGAGGGTCAGGTGTTCAAATTGTAGTAATCGGATTTTGTGATGCTGGCCATTAGGGTGTTGTGCAGAGGTCTGTCTCTGAGGAAGCCAGGACTAATATAGGAAAAACCAGAAAAAAAATATCCTTTGAAATATCCTTCTTAGTTGATGGTTGTATGTGATTGAGAGGATCATGTTGTGCCACAGAAAGTTGTTACCTCCAGTAACAATTGAAATGGGTTAAAATGCCAATTACACATTAAGACACCCCAAAATTGGCTGTAGCTCTGCTGTTAGTTAAGCTAGAAAAACAGTGTTTGACATGCAGGTAGATACTATGTGTATACGCTTACACTTGAACCTGTGAGGCTGTGAACTTCTCAGAAAATAAGGGGGTCCCTTCAAAGTTGATGAACAGCTGGTATAGCTTCATTGTGAAATAAGCTAGGTGAGTGTGGTTTCGAATTTAGTGCCCCTAAGGTGCTAGGAATTGAACCCCTAACCTAAAATTAACAAGTTAAACCCATCACCTTCCTTTCTATCTTTATTGATTTATTCAGGACAATACAGGAAATTTTTCTAGGGACAAAACATTCCCAAGTTGGCCATAATGATAGCATTTGGTAGCATTATGACAGCATTTGCAAAAATTCTAAAGGCACACATGTAACTCGACTAAAATATTCAGTTTTCACGAATGACAGTGCTAACCAGGCAAGTCATTGCAGGAAATGCGAGTGCACTCCTTCGTTTGAGAGCACTAGTATTTTAGGTTGCGGGAGGCGGAAGACACAAATTTTGGAAGTGTGCTGCATAAAGAAATGGTGAAACAACTGCATCAGCGACACGTCATTGCACCTGTCTGTTAATGAGATGAGTTTTCTGAATGCCATGATAGCAAGCTAAATCTCGTATTTTGCGATGCACCACCTTGCACACGCGTGCAATGTGGTTGCCGGCAGGTATATGTTAGACCATAGCCTCCTCAATAATTCTCTGTCTGTCAAAGGGCGCTTGAATGGCTGTTGCCTTTCCCCCTCTCTTTTGGTCATTCCCACTGCATGATCAATCATTCAATCAATCAGGATTTATTTTCAGCTTCAGAAGCACTCAATGAAGCTTGGTGGGTACAGACAAAAAAGCCGTAGATCAAGCTTGACAGGGTCCGTACCCCCGGGCTTGGCAAACATGGCATACAGAGTGTACAGAAAGGCGAAAGGCGCACATGGCAGTTCTCTTCACTGGAACATCATAAATAAACTAGTAACTGAAAAAAAAGGCAATGTCGCAGGTCTGTACACAGCAGCGAACGAAAGAAAACATGTACACAATAAAAGAAAAGAAAAAGGCACTGGTACAGAAGATTGAGATGCACTCGATACACATACTTTTATCATCACACAGATGCGAATTAAGTACACTATGGCGTTATCTATGGCGCTGTCGATGTGGTCTAGCCAGTGCCGTGCGTGGCCATGTCTTCGTTGCCTCTGCTGGGATCGCAACACCGCAGAGTCGTCATGTGCACTTTATTTGTCAGTTTTTGTCATGCAGCATAACACGCATATTTTCATTAAAATTTATTGGCGATGTACTTCTTGACCTGAACTTTACGTTGAGGAACTGTGATTGAACAATACTTTTGATGTACATCCTCCAGCTAGCGGTTACACCAGATGTTCTCGTGGTGCTGAGATTGTCTGTGCATACATATCTTGCCTTTGCGGGAGCATCCAGCAGTGGACAAGCCTTTCAAATGACTGTGTTAAAGGGGTTGCGAAAAGCATATGGAGCAGTCCAGTTGCAATTTTCACTGCTTCAATATGCATTCGACAAGCCGATTCTGAAATATTTCGGCGAAATATTCAGTGTACATCTAATACACCCGTTTGAAATCCTACCGTTCTTGTGCTCCCGAAACGAATATGCAACACTATAGGCCGGCATAAGTACTATTCAGTGACGTTTCGGTGAAGTCAACCTAAGATATTTTTAAGCGAAGAGGATAGTGAACTCACGTTTGCTCTAAAGTAGATTTACACGTAAGGTAGAAAGTAAGAAGCTTTTTAGAAACTGTGTGGTGCCGCCATTCATAAGCAAGGCTGCTGCATGGTTTGTTTTCCCATGGCCTCCGAGGACACACCAATCTCGGAGGGCCTAGTGGCAACTAAGGTAATGTCAACTGCGGAGTTGAGGGGAACGCGCGCAGTGAAATTGAAACCGCATTTTTATCGCTCTAAGTCAACCCAGATCATGCAACAGAACAACGCATACTATTGATTGGAGGGTCACAACACACACACCGTACAAAACCCTCAGAAAACATTTCGGAAGCCCTTTAAGTATGGAAGTACAATAATAAATAAGGCCTTCAAGGACCGCTGGCATCCACAACTTAGTTAAGTTTGCGTTTCAAATTTGTAATAACTGCTGGGGTTTTGTGTGCCAAAACCATGGGGCACGCTGCAGCGGAGAATTTGAAAGAATTTTTCTGCCTGCTGTTGTTAACCTAAACCGGAGTGTACAGACGTTTTCCATTTTGCTCATCATTTGTCCAAATTTTCTTAATATTGCTTGTCAACCGTACACTTGTTCAATCGCCAACAAGAATGACGTCTACAGGGACTTTTCTGCCCAATCGCAGAACAGAAAATGCTATAAATTGCAAATGAGCCCTCAGAATTTTGTGTGTGTGAACTGTTCACTTCAGTCAATTAGTTTCTAATAACTTATTTTATCATACATTGCTCGATCAAGGTTTGTGTACTTTTACATTGGTCCTCAAATATTTGCTTCTATTTTTCCTAGTAGCTGATAAAGCCAAAGGGGTGTTGTAGAAGTTGAAAAGGTCTTTGTGTCAGCCACACCTCTCTTCTGATGCAAGAGAACTCAGGAAAACACGACAAATGTGCAACGAGACCCAAAGGGTGGCCACTTTCAGAGTATTAAGTATAGCATGTCCGCAGCCATATCTTTTGTCAGGATATGTATCAGCAAGAAGAAAGCTTACTAACTGTAGTTTTTGCTTATATTGATCAGTAACCAAAGGCGTATTAAGCACAAGCGCTACTACAGCACTGAATAATCACATGTTTCACTCTTTTTTTTTAATGCCAGTATGTGAGAAGCGCATTGCGCTAAGGCATTAACACATGCGCTAATGCAGTTTCTTAAGGTTCCTGCTCTGCAAGAGTGCAGGAACCTTCAGAAACTGCATTAGGGATACATGTCACTCTACAGCGTTATAAGCAAGGTTCGAGTCGCAAAGTAGATAACTGTTCAATTACTGCAGCCGCCACGTGGACAGGACTTGCACGACGCCTCCCTGTTGTTGTCGTGCCATCTTGACAGGTACAGCATTGTCAAGGAAGCTATGGTTAGACTTCCTAGTGATGCTTTGTTCAGTTCTAAGTGCCAGCTTGTACCACTGTTTTTCTTTTCTCTGTGTCTTATGTTTCCCACTGGTTTTTCCATTTTCTCAACTGATAAACATGTTTTATACAGATTGAAAGCACAATTCATGAAAAAGTTGAAGATAACAGAAACAACTTTATATAGCCTGCTAAGCATTTGAAACACAAAGAAAAACTGCTGTGAAGTGTTATGCATAGTTCATGATAAACTGTAAGGCAGCCAAACAAAGCAGCCTTATATAGCTTGCTAACAATTTGCAGCACGAGACTAAAACAGATATTAGATAGTGTACCTAATAGTCTGAATTTGATCTTATTGTAATGATTCTCTTACTGCTTTCTTAAATGTCTATGCAAAAATTTTGGAATTTATAAATGTTATGAATTTGCAATAATAGTTTTTGTTCACCATATTTTGTTGTGCTAATCGGTATAATGAACACACTTTGACTGAAACTATGGCCAGTCATCCTTATGTGGCATTTCCTTTGGAAAGAACATTTTTCTATCCAAGTAGAGCCTTAGTTTAATCTCCGGCGAAGCTGTGCACGGACGTCGGCATAACCTACCCTTTGCAATAGCTCTCGAGGAGAGAAATGTTGGAATAATAGTGAACATGTTGTAATCATTTCAACAATGTAGTTACCCCTCCTCACCATCAACAGTGACAAGGAGCTGAGTCATTCTACACCTCCCTTCGAGCCGTTGCATAAACTCTCACATACTGGAGCTGTAATGTCATTTAGGGGAACATTAAGAATACCTAAACATTTGCTTTTTTGGTGCATGCTACATTTGCGAGCACCATAAGACTTTTGTTACAAAAAAATGACAACGGACCTGCGGGGATGCAAAACAGTGACCGGACAAACAGGTTGCAAGGGATGTTTATTTAGCAGAACATTTTAGCCTTTTAACCTGTTGGGTGTTTCTAGCCGTGGATGCACCCCACTGCTTGGTTTCGGAAATATCAGGGAACAAGCATAGCTCTTTATTTGCCTATGAATGTGATATAGATAACATAGTAGGACGGAACTGATGTGATGCCTTGCGGTGCTACGTTTGGGTATGTACACGGCAAGCAAAAGCAGCGATTGAGTCATGTTTCGGTCCATTGGACAGGTAACTAACTGCACATGTCCCTGAACTTGACTACAGTGGCTCTTGACACGCCCTAGCAGATGCACCGACATAATTAAGGAAAAAAAAGCCTTAAAAGCCTGCAGCAGATTGCAGAACAACCCCTGTACCCATAATCGCATGGGCACCACATGGTCACTTAGCCTGGGAGAGTAGCATGCGCAGAGCGACCACGCACCCCAGCAAACAAGGGTGGGCACAGTCGCTTTACACTCTTCGATATACGTACTAACACAGCTAATACGAACTCCTAGAAAGATTTGACAGATGGCGCAACCAGTCCGAGCACGCTAACCTTGAACTTTGGGGCAATTTTTTTAATGCACAATGGAGAACATACAGCCAGGTCAGCGACACTGCAGAAATGAGGGGGGTGGGGAGATGCGGAAATGTACCAGTGCGTCAGTGATGGCGAAAGGGTTAAGGCATATTTTGTAGTAGGCTGTACAATTAGTAGATAATGCTTGCCCTTTTATGAAAACCATTTCACCGAGGCCATGGTAGAAGCTTGCCACAGCAAGAGAAATGGAGTACAAAATTCAAATTGAATATTGTTACGGTGAGATGTGTTTATTCGGGGATGATGATCAATGAGAGAGGCCTAGGGACCGAAGGGACCACAGTGCTTGCTAGCGTCTTCTTTCTCTGCTTCCAAGCATCCACCGCGTACCGTAGCATTTCCCCCCTGGCAGACGATGCCCACCGGGCGAGTCACGTCGTGTCCCGATGGTGGAAACGTTTAAGGCGGGCGACATGGACGACGTCGGTTTTGCTTGAGCGACGGCCAGCAGACAGGAGTCGAGATATCACGTAAGTGACATCACTGAGGCGTGCGATGACGACGAAGGGGCCGGTGTAGTGGGCCAGGAACTTTTGGTATAGGCCACGCTTGCGAAGTAGTGTCCATAGCCACACCAAGTCGCCTTTCTCATACGACACGGGCTGATGACGCTTGTCATAGCGGATCTTTGAGCGGTCTTGAGAAGCGAAGGTTCGAAGGCGTGCGATGCGTCGGGCCTCTTCTGCACGGCAAAGCGTTTCGGCCAGTGAAGGCTCGTTGGTTTCAGAATATGGCAGAATCGAATCAAGAGCTGTGCGGGGCTTTCGTACATATAGGAGATAGAAGGGGCTGTATCCGGTGGTTTCATGTCGTGCAGTATTGTAGGCGAATGTTATAAAAGGCAAAACAGTGTCCCAAGTTTTGTGAGCTGAATCGACATACATTGAAAGCATGTTAATGAGAGTTCTGTTGGTGCGTTCAGTTAGACCGTTAGTCTGCGGGTGGTACGGGGTGGCGTGACGAAAACGGGACATAGAAAGGCGCAGCAGTTCTTCAACCACATCAGCAACAAATTGCCGGCCACGATCACTGATAATGACACGAGGAGATCCGTGTCGTAATATAATGGATGACAGCACGAAGCGGGAGACCTCAGCGGCGGTTGCAGCAGGAATCGCCGCACTTTCGGCATAGCAGGTTAGGTGATCGACGCACACTATAATCCAGCGGTTGCCCGACGTTGATCGCGGGAAAAGGCCGAGCAGGTCAATACCGACGACTTCAAACGGTGAAGCAGGGGGTGAGATGGGATGGAGAAGTCCTGAAGGGCCGCTAGTTGGACGCTTGTGGCGCTGGCATAGCTCGCAGCTGGCAACGTACGCGGTTACACTCTGGTGCATTTTCGGCCAGAAGACTCGTTCCTGTGTGCGCTGAAAGGTCCTGGCAAAACCCATATGCCCAGAAGTAGGGTCGTCGTGCATTGCTTGGAGCACGTCACGTCGCAATGTTCTTGGCACAACTAGAAGCAAGCGGGCGCCGTTGCTAGAGTAATTCCGCTTGTACAGAATGCCATCCTTTACAAGGAAACGACGTTGACCATGCGCTTCCGATAGAAAGTAATGAGCTAAGCTGCTGTCGCTACGTTGCTCCCTGCGAAAAGTGGCAAGGTCGGGAAATGGAGGGTCAACAACCGCCAAGTATTCGTCGAAATTGTCTGCGTCGCAGTCGGTCGTCGGTAGAGGAAACCTTGACAGTCAGCATCGGCATGACGGCGACCACTCTTGTAAGAAATCTCAAAGTCATATTCTTGCAATCGTAGGGCCCAACGAGCAAGACGGCCGGATGGGTCACGTAATCCGGTGAGCCAGCATAAAGAATGATGGTCGGTGACAATTGAGAATCGGCGTCCATACAGATACGGACGAAACTTGTGGACGGCGAACACGACCGCGAGGCATTCTTGCTCCGTTACAGTGTAGTTGCGTTCAGGCTTACTCAGACAGCGACTGGCATAGGCAACCACGTGTTCTAGGTCGTCATGGCGTTGTACCAAAACAGCCCCGAGGCCTATACCACTGGCGTCGGTGTGTACTTCAGTGGGAGCAGCTGGATCATAGTGGCGAAGTACGGGCCCAGAGGTAAGGAGAAACTTTAGCTGTGAAAACGATGTCTCACAATCTGCTGACCACTGGAAAGGCACGTCTTTGTTGAGTAGACACGTCCATTGGCAACGGCTTTCGACAGACCACCCGCGGTGACTCGCCCTCCTCCGTACGAAGCCTGACGCCCGTAACAGCATTGGTGGAGGTGCTGGGTACCGACGAAAGATCCAGTACCAACGATCACGGAATCTCAACACCTGGAACTGCGCCGAAGCCGCCGACTGGCCGGACTACCACCGCGTACCGTAGCAATATCTTTACTGGAGGTGTATATTCAGACATGATTACAACGAACGGTTATGTCATGAACACTGTTGTGACCCAGATTTTCTTCCACTGGATCATTTATTTTTAACAGCGAAGTTGCTCCCACTTGCCATAAAGTGGGCCGTGTAGCATATCACAAAACTGTCATCACCATTAGTTCTGGTCCCCAAGAGTGCGCGGGCACTTCTTTCTTCTCTTGTACTCGTGCCCTCAGCCCACTACTACACTGGCAAAACTGCGGCTAGCAGGCGCACATGTTGCCTGTGCAAGCAGAAAAAGACAAAAACAGTGTGTGTCGATTTGTCTGGCGCACAGCATCTCGCAAGGCTATATGCCATGACAGGACGCATGCTCTCGTGGTACAAAGCTATGCACAAACGCATAGTGTAGTATAGCAAAGGGGTGGGGCGGCGTCAAGCTGGGACCACGCGTGCCGCGTCTGCCACCATCTGTGGTTCAATGCGAACGTCCTTATGCTGAGCTCGGTGCGAAACTTTAGAAGCGTTCACTAGGTCTCGCAGTGCTTTTCAAGGTGTTTCCAGAAGCCTCAGACCACGACGAAATGCGGGTGTGCCGGGGACAAGCCCGGACCAGCCAAGTGCCCATCTGCTTCCCTAGCTTAGCCTTGCGCCACTAGTACAAGCTTCACTATTTTTTTCCTTTATTCTGCCTTTTTTTACTGAAGCCTGTATTTGTGACACCCATATTCAATGCCCCCCTTCTTCCACCATACTTTTCTTGTCATGCTACGTGTACGTGACTATAGGGAGCGCGGGGGCTGGCAAGAGCCACTGTGCATTCTGATGCTTTCACAACAGCACCATGGAGCTCTTGCAGCATAGCGTAGCCAGCGCTACATGTCCATTATGTGTCACATGACAAATGTGAACAGTTATAGAGCAGTGGTAAAAGATGTAGTGCTAGTGTACCGACATCATCAGACTCTCCTTCGACATTATTTTGTGGATAGGGCTCACTTTTATGAATGTTCCCTGCTTTGAATTGGTGTCACTGCTCTTGCAGCAATAACTAAAATAAGTATGGGTATCAAGTTATGTTGCTGTGGGCATCATTGCATATTTTCTGAGAGTGCTGTTGGCCAGGTTGCTTGTGCCTCCAAGGCAGAAGGCAAAAGTGATGCAGAGATGAAGATATCATGCTTTAAGTGATCACATCAACTTGGCATGCTCTGGTGCCCCTGAATTGTTTTCTGCCACTCACTGTTACACTATAATGTGACAGTACTCATAGCTGTGCTTCTACAATTACGCTTAGACTATAATATACTGATGAATGCTACCGACAGCCTAAAATGAAATTGTTATAACAGTACAGAAAAAGTTGGAGGACATATACGCTTCGCCTTTAACCGTGCCATAGAATCATTCGGCCCCATTGACATTGACTTCTCATAGAATATTCATTAAAATTGGCACCTTCTCTATAGAATGCCGCAGTTGTTTGAGTTTGCAACAGAATTATACGTACTCGTACATTCAAATTACAATCCAAGCTGTCATGTGTGTAGGATTTAGGTAAGTCATAGTTTATAATTTTTCTGACAGCTTTCACCATGATAAATTCAATTTTTTTCACTAAAGTATCTGCACCATGGTGGAGGGCTTGCATTGGTCCGGTGCTTCGGGAGGCTATGGTTGGTTGCTTGAAATTATTTCTGCCGTGGACGTCGACGCTGATGCCAGTGCCAGGTTTTGCTGCGACACGAGCTCCTTAAAGGGATACTGAACAAAACTTTCGCCGTCGAGATAAATTATCCAATTGAAAGGATGGGTACTGAAATGAGACTAGCGGAAAATATTGAATTTAATGCATTTTTTGCAAATTCGCGCATCTAGCGGCCGTGCGGTGAACTAGAGGAAGCTGTGTGACACACACTGGATACTGACGTGCCGACCAATTCACGATGAGCAACTCGCGACACAAGTGGTTCTTGGGAGGAGAGGTGGAGAGGGAAGCGGCTGGAGGAGAGAGGGCACCGGTTGCATGTGACGTCACGGCCATCGACAAGTGCACTGGTGTGCAGCCGCCGCGCTCTCACAATCCACTAAAAATACGGCCAACTGTTCGAAAATACGTAAAATGAACTCTGTTAATCGGAATAGTGGCGTCTTCCGACTAGGTTTTCGATGTTTTCGCTAGTTTTCCCAATTTTTGTTCAGTATCCCTTTAATACTATCACTTTAATAGTATGTGCAAAGTGCTTCCCTGGTCAAGTTGGCAAGGCAGCTTTTAAGGTTTAAAGTGCACAGTGGCTACCACTGAGCCAAAATAGAAAGACATGCACATTGCATTGTCGAAGATGCACATAAGTGCATAAAACTCCTTGCTTATATCACAAAAATCTAGCAGCAATGTGCAAAACAAGATGCTTCTTGAAGTGCATTGTCACACACACACACACAAAAGGACAATCATTATCTGAACTCGCCACCTCAAGCCTGGGCCTCTGCAGTGCTAGGTGTGCTCCGCTGCATAGCTCAACTGTACTTCGGTAAAGATGGATTTTAAGAAATGGGCAACCAAGCTGCTATGCATAAAGGAGCCTTGCCCCTTTTCATTTTACTCCACTTGTGATGATGTAACCCTCACAATGCTACTAAAGCCACATACTGCTCTTGCATTCAATATTTTGAAGAATAGTGGGGCTGAGGAGGAGGGAAAGAAGAAGGGTAGAAGGTAAAGCCTTCTATAGTATATCAGGGGAGTGCAAAAGGGAAGTGAGGGTGAGCAGAAGGGAAAGGAGGATGGAGAAAAGAGGAGGGGAAGGCTCCGCTGTGACCTAGCCTTGCGCACCTAGTGTGAGCTGACCGCAATTTTTTTATGGTACCTGTTAACTGCTACATATGGCTTACCGGCCAGAGTGCCTAAGCATGAATAGCAATGCGGAAAGTACCACAAAGCATCTTTTATCAGATTTTGTTGCAGTAATAATCATACAAACAAAACATGTTGCAAACAGCAGTAGTATAGTGCAATAGCAATAAAATGCCAGCAACAGAAAAAGCCAGCACGTAAGGCCCTAAGTAACACTGTGTTCATTAAGCCAGTGTGGCTAGAGTTTCTGCCTCCTGACATGCTGAATTATACTTACATTAAAGGCTGCATGCTTTTGTAGATTATTATACGAATGCCTTAGCAGTATACAGATGCAAAAATGCATTGTGACACCAACATTTGCTGCACTGCGCTGACATGTATTAGGGGAGGAGCTCCCCTTGTACATAAAAGAACGAGATTCAACACACAAGCAACAGCAAGGACACACATTTAGCAAAATGTGCTCTTTTCAAGAGCTAATAAAACACAAAAGAGGACTCAAAAAACGGAGTAAATATAATGTATTGGTTTGAAGCAAAGTCAGAGAATGGTAATCACTGCAGTAATTTAGAAGCAATTTGCAAATATGAATTTCAGTAGTAGTAAAGTGCTAATTATAAGCTGTAAAATGGGGTGTGCTTTAAAATTTACCATACTTAGCTCATATAAGCCTACGTGACATGCTCTAAGGCTACCAGAATTTTAATCTGGTTGCAGATATTATACACGTTTCACTAAAGGGTGACTTCACAGCAGTGTGTATTTCGCATGAAAAGGCAGTTTCATCGCATAACGGCCACACGCTGCGGTGAAACTGTCTTGAGTCAGGTTTTATGCAATAATCAAGTCCATGTTTTTTAAAGGTGGGTTCCGCGGAACCCTCCGGTTCTGAGAGCGCCCAATATATTTTTCACAGCTCCATATTCACTGGACCCCCCCCCCCCCCCCGGCCCATGCGCATCTTTCCACAAATAGAAATATTTTTCCGCATGCACGCCTGTAAAGATAGCTTCACTGCAGCATAATCCAGCGTGCCGTGAAGCCTCCCTTAGAGGGGAAGTTCGCGCTGCCATGAAGCCACTTTATGGTAACATGTCAATACTGCCTCCATCGTGACAAAATTATTCTTTAAAGTTGCTTAATTCAATGTGCACTGATTATGTTAATTGATACCTTTCACTTATCCTTATCCAGAAACATAAGCTGCTTTGGTCCCTTCTTGATGAATATTCTTGCTCATATATATTTTTAGCAGAAAGAAATAAAGGCAGCATCCTTTCAGCACTTGTCAAAACATTCAAAACCACTAAGAGAAAAAGAATAAATACTGGCGCGGCAAAAATGCACGTGACAAAAGGCCACCTGTTTTTCCTCGTATGTTGCACTGAGCCATACTTCAGCTTGCATCTCATAATTCTAACAAAACACTGAGGTCCCCCCAGGTTTGCATTAACGAGAGTCACTGTGCTATTTCTTATTTCTTTCCAAAATTATGGGACACTTATCATTCACTGTGACATTGTTTTGAACCAAAAACTGAGATCATTTCATTGTCGCTCCTTTCATTGTCGCTAATTACTCCCCGTACTCCTAGCATCTCATCAATAAAAACTTCTTTAGACCTTTCTACTCTTTCTAACAGGAGGAAGCAGGTCCGCCTATGCCTCTTCCACAAAAATTTTTTTTATGAATCATGAAATAAAATGCATATTGCTCTCGCCACCTGCTTATGTTTCATCTCGCATCGACCATAACTTCAAAGTTCATGTGCTATTCTGCCGTACCAACATGTACTTCCATTTCTACGTGCCGAAGACTTCTTCCGAATAGAACCACCTTCCTGCCTCCATCACCAGCAACCCCGATCACGCATCATTCAAGACTGCCATCTCTAACTGGTAACACCACTCCTCTCTGTATCACCGCAAATGGCAATGAGACTATTTAAATAAATAAATAAATAAATAAATAAATAAATAAATAAATAAATATTGACACATGCCTGGCTTTTGGACTTATCCTTTTATGTTTTATTACTCGTTGAAATGAGCACATTTTACTGTATGCAAAGCAGTTATTATTGTATACAAAGCAGATCAAGTATGTGTGTGTCAAAGCTTGTTACCTGTGCAGAAGGAAGAACTTTTGCTTGCTGCAATGTACAGCAGATAGTTTATGCATAAAAATTTTATAGCAGTGGATAGGAAGATAAGGTATGTTACAAAATGATTTTCTGGACTGATTGTATGATGTAAGCACACAAGTAATGGATTTTACAGATTGCAAATTTAAACTGTGAAGTTCCATTCTTTAGGCATTTTATAACTACCTGAAGTATTCACTTTGAAATGACTCGACTTCTGGCTCAGATGAGTGAAAAATGTGAGAGGCAGTACGTGGCTGGGTTCCTTGTGAACTCCTTGGAGCGTAGCATGGTTCCATGGTGCCAATTCATTTTGAACATATCAATATTGCGGAAATATTAAAACCATGTCAAAACAAACCATTCAATGGAACGCTCACTTCTGTGAAGGTCACACAGACTGCCATTTGGCAGTTTCCATGATGCGGCCAGGTTTATAAAGGAGTACTGGCTCAAAAATTTCCCATTTTGTTCTTTCGGCCGCAATAGGTTGCTTGTGACCCATTTATCATGTGTAAAAGCCTTTGCTTCCACGCATGATGGTTTATGTATTTAAAGATGTTTTCATGGTGGCCAGTTGCAGCTTCTGTCTCAGGAAATGCCGAAAAACATAGGATTTTATGTAAATACAGCTCACCTTACCACCACACAAAGCTGTGACACACGCCACACTTGGCAACATGTGCATGTGAGCACTGCAACTATGAGTACTTGCAGCCGAAACTGTAGGCAGATGTCATAATCCTACTTACTCGGCACTGTCGGGCAAACAAAGGTTCAGAGACAAGTGAATACAAGAACACGAGTACCCTAGTGCTTGGGGTTCCCAACAATAAGAATGTCTGACAGGGAAAGCAAACAGCAGCAGAAGAGAACATGCACATCAAGCAAGCAGCCTGGCTGGCACACTGGCAGTAGCAGTAGTACGGCTAACACAAACAGGTGGTGTGGTGGGTTGTTAATTTATACAAAATCTTGTAGTACGATGATTTGACGAGGTCCTCCATTGCTCACTCGGTTGTACTACACACACTTTATTATTGACTTTAGGCACGTCCTAGTGTCACGAATTACCGCCGGAGAAGATCTCGGAGGGTTGTACTACCGAGAGTGGGAGAGGGAGTGAGAGACGCCTGACGACAGTAGCGTTTTGTCACAGCAAACCAAACTTTTATAACACGGCAAACGCAAACCCAAAAGTGAACAAATATATATACAAGCAGAAAACTAATTCCGAGAATTGCCTCCAAATGAAACTAACAGCCTAATCTGACAATACTTTTCAAATGCCCGACTCGGCACAGCAACCCAACTGTGAACAAAATGACTACCGCCCGAAAACTAACACAGAAAAGGAAAATGCTAATCGTAATCAAACTCTCTGCTGCCTTTAACAATCTTCTTTAACCTAAATTCGGCTCGGTTCCTAGCACTGAGTCTGGCCACTGTGGCCTCGCCGACGCCGTCGCGATGAACACACGGAAAGTTCTTACGTTGCGGGCGCGGTCCCCACTCGTCGTCACCAAGTCCGCTGCCGGTGTAGAGACTGGTCGGGCGGAAGTCGTCGCTGTCCTTTACGACGGCTAGAAGAGACCGCTTGCTTCCGAAGCCGTCGCCCCGTCTCCACTGATGACGTGGCCTGACCAAGGGTTAGGCCTAGCCGCCAGGCTAAGTACGAGTAAGGTCCCCCGCTCGCAGTGGTGACGTGTCGCGCTGGTGAATTTCTGCTGGCCGACCTTCGAAGGGGGAGTGTTGGCGGCGCGTCCGGAACCCTCAGCTGCAGCACCTCCGCGGAGCCTCGCTCGAATCTTGGCCGAGGTCTACAGCTACGCCCCGGAGTACCAGCGTCTCGGGCTCCCGAGCTGAACGCCCGCCGTTCCCGTCGACAGAGCGAAGCTGCCGATGCGTCCTTCTTCGGCCGTAGCCAAGCAGACAATCCCCCTGCTCAGCGCTGCTGCGCCCTTTTCATGCCTCGTTTCACGCGCCACGAGCGCACGTGCTGTTTCATCGGCGGACGGTCTTCGCCGTCGTCGTCGTCTGCTCTTCGCCGCCTCCCTTTGACTCATGACATGGGCCCATCTTTTCAGGAGCTTTTTCCCTGAAAAAAACTCCCACTGCCGATCCTTTGCGGGTGGCGACTGTGACTCGGCTGTGGCATGGGTGCTGCTTATGTCGACGTAGTATGTACCTCACTACACACTTGTTTTCGCACTTCACACGACACGTTACACCGCACAACACTTCACCACACATAACACTAATACATCGTCACTGCCCACAATGTTCACCTTTCACGATAGTCATCAATGTTCACCAAGTTCACTTGCGGTCTACTAAACATTACTCCCATTCGCTATCAACACACCTATATACATGGATACACAAAGTCATCACTGCAGCACCTTTCTATACAGCCCTGTAGCCCTTCTTTCTATCTCCGAATCATCGACTAATAATACTAATACATATTTACCACCACCACCTTGTCGGCCCTACCTACTTTTTTACAGTTTCCCTTTACACCTCTAAAATTCTCCAAGGGCTTGATCTATGCCCTACATCTAATAAACTAAGTCCCTACCAATACACAACTAAACCAAACTACAGGCTGCATCACAGTAGCACTCTGCTCTGCAGACATATCACATAGCAATCCTTTTACATCAGTGACAAAGAATACCAATATGCTTTTCTTTCCCTTGTCTAGCGTCCTTGTTTATGTGTATGTCCTCACGACCACCTGGCCCTTTTTCTCAAATCGTTTACTACCAACCCAATATGTACTGCCTTGCTGCAACAGTCATTCGTGGTATGCCTCTTGCCTCACTGCTCTCTCCACTCCACTATTTTTCTTTTCACCACTACCTCTATATACACGCTGGGCAACCACTACATTCTCTTCCCTTTCCCTTTAGCCGGTTAAATGTGCCATCTAGTCTCATCTCTCTACCTGTGTCCTTTCACTACTAATCCTTCTGCAATATTCCTATACCGATGCTCTGTTGCCACACCAAACCCTTTCCCTTTCCTTGACCTTTGAATCAACAAATGCTCTGTCTGCCTCTCTCTTACCTAACCATTATACAGTACTTGCTATGGTAATACCTCTGCTCTATTTTTCCCGTCCATATATATATTTCCTTGAGCATATCCCTGTCCATTTCCGTCAAAAGCCGTCATTTCATAGAACCATAATCCTTTCTCTTCAGGGGCCACAGAAAAAACCTTTCCGCTTTACTTCTGGGCTCTCCCTCAATCAGTAATCCGCACAAAACTTTCGTGCATCTCTTTATTCGTGCATGCGCTCTCAAACGCTCGCATGCACCCCTGCGTTTGTCCCCTCTGCCGAATTTTTTCAAGCGTTTCTGCACTTTGCACTTTGGACGCCTCTTCCGAAAAGCCTCTCTCGTGCGTCCCGACCATAAAGCCCATCTTTGCGAACGCCTGATGCCCATCTTTGCGAACGCCGTTTCGTTTAACACGCGCCTTCGAAACATTCTCTCTCGCGCGTCGACCTCCTGCACGCGGTCGCAGACGATCAGCCATCCCGCGGCGTTTCCTCATTCTAGCTCTCATGAAACGCCTCTCCACAACAACCTTTCTCTCGCTTTTACTAGCCCTGCGCGGTCGCCAACGCCTCGAACGTTTGTCGCGTTTGCCGCTCTTTCGGTTCTTCCGAGCGCCCCTTCCATGGCGTCTACTTGCTCGACGTACCTTAACCTCGCCGCGTTCGCTCTCATTTCGCTTTTTCCGACCTCGCATTCTTTGACGCTCCTTAGCGTCACGTCCGTTGGCAGCGTACGCGTCTGCCTCTTCCTCCCCTGTGACCTCCTCACTTCTGCTTGTACCGCTCCGATCGCGGACTTCCCCTTCGCTGTGCTCACTCTCGAGCACGGCACCATTTTCGCATGGATCGTGACTCAATGTCACGTCCCTCACTGTGGGGCACACATCCGAATGGACCCCGTCAAAACTCAATTTGCAGCAACCTGCAATACGCCCTCCGTCAACTATGTGCTTGCAGCGACCTGCAATGCACTCTCGATCAAGTACATGCTTGCAGCAGCCTGCAATACACTCTTGATTCTCCTGCACCGGCGGTGGGTGCTCTTCCTCCTCCCCCGCTGCGCTAAACAGCTCTTGGGCGCCTACGCCCGCATCCTCAATCTTTGACTCCATCTCCTCTATACTTGCGGTAACCGCGTCGCAGATCTCTGACTCTACTAGGACGATTTCCTCGCTCGTCTGAATTTTCTTAAGTAGGCTTACTTCCACCTCATGTTCCCTAAATTCCACGGACGGCAGCGCGGGCAAATCTAGACATGACGTCTCCTCCTTATTCCGGTGAATCAGCTTTTGTTCAGCCTCGTATATCTGTTCTTTTAGTTTCGCCACCGCTCTTTCGTGTTCATCACGAGCACGCTCGCGTTCCTGTTCAAATTGGAGCTGTCGTTCTTTACGCTCAACGTCGCGTTCTCGTGCACATTCCTCAAAAAATCGCAACGCATCCTTTCCATACAGATTCCTGCTCTTAGCTATTGCCGCCAAACGTTCCCAATCCATCCCGGCACTCTCCGACGATCATTCGTGACTGGGCCTGGAGATGTTAATCCTGGCAAAGGCTCGCCAATTTATGTCACGAATTACCGCCGGAGAAGATCTCGGAGGGTTGTACTACCGAGAGTGGGAGAGGGAGTGAGAGACGCCTGACGACAGTAGCGTTTTGTCACAGCAAACCAAACTTTTATAACACGGCAAACGCAAACCCAAAAGTGAACAAATATATATACAAGCAGAAAATTAATTCCGAGAATTGCCTCCAAATGAAACTAACAGCCTAATCTGACAATACTTTTCAAATGCCCGACTCGGCACAGCAACCCAACTGTGAACAAAATGACTACCGCCCGAAAACTAACACAGAAAAGGAAAATGCTAATCGTAATCAAACTCTCTGCTGCCTTTAACAATCTTCTTTTAGCTTTCATCAATTTCCTGTTTTTATCTAACAGAAAGCACATTATTCGAAGAGCACAAGCTTGCAGTGGTTTTGCTGGAAAGTGAGAGAAATTTTTCAAACGGACTTTTCTACCTTTAAGTTCACCACTTCTGTATGTATCGGATGCCGGCAACACTGGTTACTGAGCTTTTGCAATACTGATTTCAAAATGAGAATTATTGTCCATCATGAAAGAACGCAGCCAGATGTGCATCAAATACAGTTGTAAGCCAGAAATTCTTGCTTTTCAGCAGGATATGATACCAGCACGTGTATTTCTTGACATCTCGTTACACTTGGAGATTGGTGGTCATCACCGACGGTGGCGCCGCTGGTCATTTTTCACAACTTTCAGGGCTAAATTAAAGATATATTTTTCTTTTTTATGGGGCATAAACACGCTCATTTCTGTGAATGCAGATTGATCTTACCATTTTTACAACTGAAAAAATTTTCTGAGTGGTAGACAGTGCCTTAAAAATTCCCTAACCATTCCTCGACTTTCGACGGTGAATGTTTTTGACAATGAGTCCTGGTACGGGTGCTGCCGGTCCAGCACGGTAGACAGTCGGCAGCTCATCAGCAACTCAGATGGGGAGTGTCCCGTGACTGTGTGAGGAGTTACATGCTACTGTAGAGTGAAGTCTGCTAGGCACTGTGCCCAGCTTCCTTGGACTATCCGAGATGATGCCTTCTTCGTGGTCCATGCCATCCTTTCAGCCTGCCCGTTCATGGATGGACAGAACGGTGCAGATGCCACGTGGTGAATGAGGGTGGCATCCAGGAACCCCCGAAATTCTGCAGATGTGCACTGTGGACCATTGTCGGAGAAAAGGGTATCTGACAAGCAATGAGTTGTAAAAAATCTTCGTAAGGTACTGATTACAGCTCCTGCTGTCATTGACGACATTGCTATGACCTGCAGCCATTTGGAATAAGGATCCACCACAATTAAGGAGGTCTATCCTTTGAATGGACCAGCAAAATCAATGTGCAGGCGCGACCATGGAGTCCGGGTCGCCTCCAATGAGTGCACGAATGCCCGGGGCATCTCATGCCGTGTTTCCTGGCAGGGAAGACACCGCCAGACCTATTCCAGAATGGCTGCATCCATGTCGGAACACCATACATAACTCCAGGCAAGTTCTTTAATTCTGATGATGCCAGGGTGTCCAACATGCAGGGCTTCGAGGACCCAGAAATGGAGCTTCGGTGAAATCACCACACGGTCGCTCCAAAGTAAGCATCTATTGTGGGCGGACAGCTCATGTTGCCTGGAGACGAATGATGTGAACTCAGAACTTAGAGCCTACCTTGGCCACACCCAGTTGGGGACACAGGAGAGGCTAGCATCCTTGGCAGAGTACTTATCCATATCGTCTGCAGGGACTGGAGATTCTGGAAGTACGTCCAGAAGCATGACGGGCTTATCTGGCGAAGGGTCATCTTGGTACTGGTGTGCTTGAGGAAGTCTTCTGAGATCATCTGCATGGCCTAACTGTTTTCCTGGTCAGTGACTGTAGCTTTTGAACATGTCCCTTTGGAAAGATGTGTCTGGCTGTTGCGTAGGAGATAATTGAAAAGGTTGGTCCCGAATCCACCTCCACCTGACATGTGCACTTTCGAGTCTTATCACTCACGTGGATTTTCTTCATGGAGGGTGTAGACACTTCACTGATAGCAGTAACTGCTAAGCTGACGCAGTATGGAGTGTTCGTGCGAGTGGCCTTGAAATCTGTCCGATCTTCGGCTTTGGCCTTGCAACATGGGCTAAGCTGCCTCCACGACCAGCAGACCTTAAGAATGTGCCTGATTTTTTCCACACATTCCCTGCGCTGGGCACCACGAAACCGACACAGGCAGCATTCATGCAGACCTCCACAGCTGGCGCTGGGGTCACTCACATTTTTCTCGGTCTCCTGCCGTGGCCTGAAGCTCATGCGTAACCAAAGAACGTCTTTGATGGCGTCCTGCTCGCCATCATCGCGTCATCATTCCTTGATGCATGGGCTCAGAATGTGGCGTGTTCGTGTTTTGAAATGAGGGTAAGCTGGCTCCCCGGGCAATGGCCTCAGTGCTGAGGCGACTCCTTCCTCTCCAGCACTGGCTCAAGACGCCTCTTTTTTTTGCCTGTAGTCACCGCTTCACTGTGTCATCTCGCAGTCCGAGCACGAACTGATCCCGCAGCATAGTGTGAAGGTCGTTGAAGCCGCAGTGCTGTGCCGTCATCGAAAGAGCAGTGAGGTAGGTGGCAGCACACTTACCTGGTGCCTGGTCGTGGCAATGAAGCTCATATTACAAGGCAAGCTCTGAATCGATGAACAAATCGCAAAATACGATTTAGAACAGAGAATGTCGCAGGGTTAACAAAGACGCCAAAAGGTTAAGGCATGCACAAGCTAACAGTGTTTCTCCCAGAAAGTCTACTTTCAGGTGCGGAGCCCCCATCCAGTTCGACGAGAACAACGGCGTTAAACAGTGTCGTTATATTTTTAGCCACAAGCTTTCAGTGAAATGCACTGTTGGTGTGGCGCAGGTGGTGTGGGATCGAGAGGGGGGCACATGCCATAGGAGCAACTTCTGTTCCGAGCATGGGTTCCTTTTTTCATCCTGCTTCCTGGCACTGTGCACACAATGCATTTGCAATATATGTACAAGGAGCGGATTCTTTGGAAGCCTGTGCTCTTGCCCCTTATATTAGTCACGCTAACACCTGTCACCCTGCACCCAACCCTCCCCCCCCCTCTTTTTATTTTGCTATTGTTCGCAGGTGCTGCTCTTATCCTCTCTTTCTGAGGACAGGGGAGAGTGTGCAAAGGCATACATAAACGAACGCTGGAGAAGGTAGTTGCCGCCCTGATGAAGACAAGTCCGCTTGTCGAAACATTTTAAGGCTCCTGCGACACTCCCTGTTCTAAATCGTATTTTGCGATTTGTTCATCGATTCAAGCATCTATCTTCCCATGAGCTTCTCTTCTAGTTTGGAAGGCAAGCTGTGGTGGTTTTGGTGCTATGTGATCGCGCAGAGCGGCAAGGATTGTTTCGAATGGTGTATTCTTCAACTGGGCTGATGCCACGAGTGCCTTGGCCAATTGAAAAGTGGCCAGGCCTCAGGATCTGAACAATGTCAACCTCTTCAGGGTGAGCAATATCGAAAGGCTTGAGCCCTTCCTTTGTGGTGACTGTCATTGTGAACGGGTACATACCGGATGCAGCTAGCTTCCCATTGTGGCGACCTCATTCATAGCCCCACGTATTGTTTGTTGCCAGTGTTATGTTGCTGCGTAGGTCACGAGGCAGGCATCAAACACCCTTTTTACTGGAATCATGAAACAAGACTGAAACACAAACCGATAAGCAGTGGAATACACTCCTGGGCTCGGAAGATGGCACTCTTCATCACGAAACACCTTTCACTCAGAGGCCAGGATAAATACACAACACTTTCGGTCTTGCCTTTTGAAAGCCAAATTGTGCACCTAAGTTATCTTTACTAATAAATAAATATGTATTTTACAAGTAGGAAATATCTTTTCTGAACCTGAGGAAAAAACTGGGAAGGATGGAGGTTGGTCTGCAAGTTGTCACAGTTTGTTCTTCAGCTCCTTTGTCGACTACATGAACCACAGATCTAATTTGTTCGGGAAAAGTGGCAGAAACTAGTGCGCAATGCGTCAATACAACCAGGGGGAAGGAGATTAGATGGACGGATACAGGCCATCCGAAAACAGCACTGCTATTAAATTGAGCCCTTCTGCCTTATACTCAACTCCTGTCGACACATTATTCCCATCTGCATATGCAAGACAGCAATATGCATATATAACGTTCATGTACAGCGCTGCTGAGTTCCTCGATTTGTGGTCAACTCGGTGTGAATCCGAGATGAGCCACATTTGGTGCCATTAAGACCCGGGGAATAAAAATGGTTTCCCTAAAAGTACGTCCCCTAAAAGGCTTCCTGTCAGGGGACGCGCTGTGGGCATTTAACCAAATGGATGTTTCAACTCGCGACAATCGCCAAATGCACCGAGAGCAAGTTTGTTCGCTCCTCGTCATAAACGCCCGGGCTTTCCTCGCAATCGCGCCGCACCCGCTGTTACTTTACGTTAACTGGCACACTGGCAAGTCAAACTTGTACACGCAACAGAGATTATAACAGGTGAAAGTGCCAAAAGAAAACAAAGATCATACTTACGTGTTGTCACGAGGACACCATGATCGCATTCGACGTTCGCAAGAAGAGCACGACGAAGTCACTGCAGTGCACCGACTCAAGTATAACACGTCGCGGAAATGCCGATGAAGCTGAACGACCAGTTGGCGGCAAGATTTCGGCCCTTCGCGAGCATTGAACCTCGCGCGATCAAAGGCTTGAAGCTTACTGTTGACTCTCGTAATACTAGGGACAAGAGACGAAACATCACCATCCATGGCAGTACCTAGGCGAAGCTAGACCTTCAAGGAGCAAACGTCCCCAGAATTTTCCTCGCGCATGCGCAGAGAGGACGGTACTGACCAAAGGTGAAGGTCTCGTCGCCGCTGCCGGCGAGCAACAACGGTTTTAACCGCACTACTATGGCCGCATTAACGCACGATGCTTTCTTTTACGAATACTCTTACAAGCTTGAAATCGTAAAATTGTCAATTAATATAATAATAAGAATTAAAGAGGTACGTAAAACATCAAAAGAAATGCTTTGAAAGTTTTTGTCGTTCGAACGTGAAAACAGCAATATTGCCGGTCACTGAGGCGCAATGCGCGCGGAAATTGAAAGGTCTTGTGCGCGCATTTGCAAGCAACGGGCTTTTGAACAAAAAGTAACTGTTACCATGGTGATATTACAGCCCAGGCTGTTATAGGCTTGTTGCTTTGACCTAAATTAGCAGCTATGGTGTCCGTCGCCACTGCCGGTATCTGTAACTGCGATCGCTCACGCGCACGCACACACGCAAGCACAAACACACACACACAAAAAAGCTTTCATGGCTGCATGGACCTAGCTCAAGAGGATCTAGTAGTGGCATGCACCTCTGACTCTCACCACAAGGTTGGGCAGTTTGCGTTCTCAGCCACGGCTCAGCCACGGCCAGTAGTTTCATCGATATAGACAAAGAAAAAGAGGAGGAGGGGGTGATGAAAAAAAACATCAAAGAAGCTGCGAAGTAGGGAAATAAGACGGCGAATAAGCAAACGAGTGTACAACGAACAAAACAAGCAGAAGAAGAGGAAGCAGAGAGGGAGACTATGGAAGACGAAGAAGAGGGGGAAGAGAAGCAGGAATTGAGGAAGACTAGGTGAAATAGAATAATCAGAGAGAACCCAGCGATATCTAGCATCCGCTGCCACAGTTCGGCGTGCTCTGCACAGGCCTTGGAGTTTTTACAGAACTACATGTCCAGTGTAACGTTAGTCGTTTAGGCTCCGGTCGCTTAGTTGCAAGGAAAGAAAGGGGGGAGATAATTACGTTGTAGGCGCAACGTCTGCTGCGACCGTTTGATATAGAGTTCTCTGCTAAGTGTCCTCATAACCATACTGCTTCTGTTCTCAGAGGACACCCTTCTAGAATAATATTGCCAGCATAAGACTAGAGAGCTTGATAAACCGTAAAAATAACAATCATCAACAATAACAATAAAAATAAAAATAACGTTTTAACAACAAAGTTTGAATTATTGATAAACCAGGACAGCATATTAGGCCACGAATTCAGGCGCGTACAACGTGAAGCTTGATGTAAAGCATGTGCAGATGATGGCATTATACACATACTCCAGCAGGAGCAGAAAATAATTTCACAATAATATTTCAACAAACTTTCGTCAATAATTTTATTATGGAAATTTCGCAACAAAAATATTGTTGACGAAATGTTGACGAAAATCAATGAATATTGAAAAGTTGTTGACAAATTAATGTGTCAACATTATGGCAACATTTTTTCAATGAAACATCAACACTCATTTTCATAAGGGCCAGCATAGTAGGCCGCGCGACAGTGAGTTTAGTCCAAGTGCCGCCATGTTTAATCCAATCGCCAACAGCTTTAATTCATGCGCAACTCAATTTAATCCATTCACAAGAAATAGCAACGTTACGGCGAGAGCAGCAATACCGTTCAAATACACTTGCCCCAATATGAAATATAACAGAACTGGAGAGTATGGAAGACAACACTGATATTTGTTGCAATCACTAACGTATCTTTTATGAAGCTAGCCTTATCTCAAGTTGTGTTCTGTGCGCCCATATGCCGATAAGCACAAATGGGGGAACATCGTCGGCAAATCATCACAGCTCATCAGGCCAAGGAGACACCTGCTAATTGTTTTGCAGGAAAGTATACTTAATCTGTCTGATAGCAGACGGCAGTGAACATCTGCGATATGCAGTGGTGAACATGAGTATAAACTGAGTCGGTGCACTTACACACTTACCACGAGCACTCTGAGCATATACACTTAGTGTCCGAGCAAGTAAATACCCCGCACTTCTATCCTACGGTTTCGGACCAAGCGTTTGTGATAAATACCGAATTATACCTTTTTCATAAACTCCAGCAAGCAGTGGCAGGAAAATTATTTTTGTGGTCTCGAGTTAACTTTGTTCAGGCATTTAGACCATCCGAACTCGTGTAAACTTCCTGTTTTCTGTGTATGGATTAAGTTGATTAGTGTTTAAATTAAAGGTTCTGGCGATTGCATTAAACTCATCGGAATGTTGACTAATGGAACTGGTGCTTGGATTAAATATGTTGGTGCTCGGATTAAGTGTTCGGCATCTAGATTAAATAGTTTGATGCTCGGATTATTTCGGTGACGCTGGGATTAATTTAGCTGGCACTTGTATTAAAGTGAGCGGGAAAACCTGTAGTGCGTCATCTGTCAGCAGGGGATGCTTTCTTTGGGCGAATGTCCCCATGTCTCCATTGGAAGGAGCTTCCCACCTTCACTAGTTTATGTGACAAAAAACAATGTTCAACACTTTCTGAATGGGCCTCGTATTCATTGTTTTTAATCTAAATGAAGAACTGTGATATTAAGGGAGCTGAATTAAAGTGAGAAAAAGTCAAGTTTCCACCAGTGTGGACCAAACCCGCAACCAGCTTGAAGGACACGATAGAATGATGTGCCTGTTTTCTTTGAATATTTCTTTCGCTTTGCTTTCTGCAGTGCTCCAAAGCTTCTCATTTCATTTCTGTATCTTTGGTGTAACTGCAACTGGTGTGCACATGTGCGCTCTTGCACAGCCATGTTACCAAATGAGCTGGTTGGTGTTAACACATCAGAAGCATGTGTGCATATGTGGCCCGATGGCAAGTGCATCAGGCTGCCATAAGCTGCCATCGGGTTCAGTTGCACAACGACTCATTATTCAGATTTTCCTTCAAGTGCAAGCTCCCGCAGCACCCAGAAGTCAGGCAGCTTGGAAGGGCTTACAAATAAAGCTTCACTTTAAGGCAATTTAAAATATCTTGAATACCAACCATGGCCAGTGTCACCGCATAAAATACATCTACGCTCTGTGAACCGCCTCCTTAAAGTGTTCCCAGGAATGTGGTTAAAACTCCAAACAGCATGAATGTGTCAATACTTGCATTGGTAATTCCTTGTGAAAGCTACATGGTTTATAAATCACCAGCCCTATGTGCAGAGTCATAGTTTAAAAATGTCTCAATCATCATTCACAAACTGCACTGAAGCACAGATAATGATAAGAAGTGTATACCATGAGTGATCACCAGCTCACTGTTTTTAATACCCTCACGCCAACGTCACAGAGGTGCGGTGGTGCTCGGAGGGAAGAGTGCATCAATCAAAATTGCTGCCTGGGAACTAAACTTTTATCAGCTAATCTGTCAATATACTCTGTCAACCAATGGATAGAGGAGATTGCCAGATTATTCAGGAATCTGCTCAATGTCATCAAATATAAGCAAATGGCTGCTGGCCCTTCCTTGTGCTTTAAACTTCCATGTTTCAACTTTGCACTTGCGAACACCATGCATAGTGCATGATGGCAAAATTTGGCTTAGATTTTCTCACTCCATCTTTCATGCATGGAATGTTTGGTCACCTTAGCCATGTGGAAGTTCAGGACCCCTCTGAAGGGGCATGGAACCCTTCAGAAGACGAGATAGAAGGAAAGATCATATCATGTATTTATTGCTTTCAGCACAAATGTTCTGAATAAACAAATATTTATATTTATCCTTCGTGTATTACAAAGATTATATTTTTTATTCCTCGTAACTGGTTGTGAGAAGTCTTGTTTGGGGCACCTTGGACAGGACAAAAAGAAAGAGAGAGGACCGCAGATCATGCAGTGGTCCATTACTGGGTACTGCTCTTTTTCATTTATGCGGTCATAGGATGTGACACATTTTTGTCCTCGAACATTCTTTTGTAATGTGTAGAATATATTGCAGTGTGGAAAGGTGGTGCTGCTTTTGTGTTGTGCAGTTAAGCAACCCTCATAAACAGTCACTGTAATTATGATGACCACAGTCATCACTCATGGAAACATTGCTGTTAGGCACTTGGTCTTACAGATCCAGCTTCTGCTCTTGCAGGCAAGCTAAAATTTCCAGTTCCAAATGGATAAGCAAAAACAACATACTCCGGAACATGAACGCACAAATTGTGCATGCCACTGTGCTGTTATGTGTAAAAACATAATTTCACCGAGTATTGATTGCTTTCTCTTGTTTGTTGGCAGGATAACAATGTAAAAAAGAACAAGAACACTTGAAAATTGGATAAAGGGAAGCGGCTGTGTTTTCATGCAAATTTCGCATGCCCTTATAAGGCCTCATAGTCGTTGCTGTTAACCAATTTGTGCATGAATTGACAATCTTAATCTAGCCTTATGTGTAGCAAGATGTCTAATGCACATTTCTTTCTTCTTTCTCTTGTCTTTTTTTTTTCAAATACTTCAGACTTCCTGAAGATGTCTTTCAAGATGTATTGGAGGAGATCCCACAGGATTGGAGGGTTACTGTAGTCACTGAAGCTATAACACCTGGGAACCATGGCTCTTCAGGTAAAACTTTTAATGCATTTTTAAAATTAATTACATATAAGACTACACTTTGAAGTTGTTCCCAACAATGCACAAGGTGGGATGAGCGATCGGCACATGGCTCTCACGCAGCCTAAATTTCCATGTTCCCCACATTTAAATAAAATAAAAAAACACACTCAACTGCATAAATGCTGTCCGAGATATAATAATATTTAATAAATATCCTAAGCAGGCTCTGTTTAAATGCGGAGAACCAGTGAATGTGTAAATACAAACTTAATAATTTAAAATGACAGGGTAACAAGTGCCGCATTTGAAATGGCAAGCTCTTCTGTGCATCATAATCATTGGGTTACGAAATTGAAGCATAACATGGCTCATGAAAATGCAAATTAATACAGTGAGTGGCTATATGGAACATGTGGAGTTTGACAGTGCACTGAAGCTTGACAAGTACAGTACTCTTTTTTAAGACTTGAAGCGATTGTAGTGTGAAATAAGCCCAACAGAAAAACAAGCAAGAAAAAAAAATTCACAGCATATCCACGGGGTGAATGATGATGAGTGGGCGAAGCTCCGGAGTGAATCACCGGTAAACCGTTAATCTTCCGTGTAATTCGCCCAGTCGATCATCATGTAAAGACGTGAGAAACACTCTATTCGAACGCTGGGATCTCGCGTTTAAGGGGACGCTAGCACAAACGCGTTAGAAACATGCAGTACACTCTAGTAAGGGGGAGAGGCCACGGCGTCTTACGCAGCCCCTTACACAGGCCGGAACGCGCACCGCGTTTGCCGACGCCATCGCATGACTGCTGAAAGAGTATAAGGCGGAGAGGCCACAGCGTCTTACACCAGCTTCTTACACGGGCCGTAACGCGCTAGCACGAACCCATCATCATCGTTAGAAACGGACAGTCTTTCGCTCTCTCTCTCTCTCTTTCTGTCTCTCTCACACAAGACAGCAGATGGAAGAGTGAGAGAGCTCGCGCGCCGGGAGGAACGCGCCGAGGGCGAGCGCGAGCCTCCCGGCGCGCGAGCTATCGAGCGCAATCCTAGAACGAGGTGGTTACGACTACAAGGGACGAACGACCCACGCCATAAGGAGCTTCGCCCCTAAAACACAATACTGGACACCACAGACTATACACTCACCACTGGTTTGGTGTGCTAGAAGCTAAAGGAAAACAAACACTAAAATATGCATAAGGTTTAAGACAGCTGAAATGAAAAGCTGTTTTTCTTTGCCTAATCGAACCAGTGCTCACACACATTGTAATTGTTCGAAGTTCATGTTTACAAAGGTGTGAAATAGGTATGTTGACAGCTTGAAAGAAGAGTCAACTGGTGTTTATCTGGCCTACACCACGCCCTCTGCACCCTATGGGTTCTGACCTTTGCTTCAATAAGCACCACATGCCATATCATTGACCTAATGTTTCACATGCTATTCCAAACTGGCGTAGTGGTTTACATGCAATAACAGATATTGCCACGTGCGTTAAGAAGACCTGCAATGGTGCTCTATGGCTATGGCACTGGGCTGCTGATTTGAAGGTTGCAAGATCGAATTTCTGCCACGGTGGCTGCATTTCGATGGAGGCGAAATGCTGAGGCCCTTGTATTGTGCGCTGTCGGCGCAACATTGAAACCCCGGGGGGTCAAATTTCTGGGTCGTAGTGGAGGGCATTTGACCCCGGGGGGTCAAATACCCTCCACTACGACATCTTTCATAATCATAGCATGGTTCATAGCACACTACTGCTACATACAACTACTGCTATTACAGATGTGACAAATGGCTGAGCATTTGAACAACTACTTTCATAGTTTTTTTTTGAACATGGGCAAATTCTCTGATTGTGCAGTCTTTGGGCCACCTGAAGGGAACCTTATTTCGTACAGTGGCGTAGTTCAATGATGTTGAACACGAACACAAAGAAATCATGTGGTCCAGATGATCGCCCAAATGTGCTTTGAAGCTTTATGCTGAAGTTATTTATTGGTAGGTTTTTCTTTGTACTATTTAGAGCTTCCTTGTTATCTGCTCAAGTGCCCATTGAGTGGAGGACAGCTCGAGTTGTGCCAATTTTCAAAAAAACGGCAATCCCTTGTTGGTAGAGAACTATTGAGCTATATCATTAACTTTGTTATGCTGCAAATCAATTGAACATATCGTGAACACCATGAAAATGTTTAGAGGAGAATTCCGCATTAACAGATTGCCAGCTTGGCTTTAGAAAGAGTTTTTCAACTACGACACAACTGTTAACTGTAATTCACATATTCGCAAAAACTTAGATAATAATGGTCAAATTGACGCTCTTTATTTATATTTCAGTAAGGCATTTGACAGAGTTGTTCACTTTAAACTGATTCAAAAACTTAGGGACAATAAGCTTCCTGACATAATAGTTTCTTACGTAGCAGCTTACATTTCCGATCACATGCAGTTCGTTTGTATTGAGGGCAACAACTCCAGCTGTCTTCCCGTAACGTCCCACATACCGCAGGGTAGTGTCCTGAGGCCATTGCTGTTTCTTGCATACATAAGTGATATTATCACGGTCATTACACACATAAGCAAATTCGGTTGTTTGCGGATGACTGTGTTTTATTTCGGGAAATATCCACCGTACATGATGACGCCAAACTTGATTTAAGCTTACACAGTATAGAGGAATGGTGTGATAGGTGGGGCGAGTCATTGAACAAAGACAAAACAGTCTGCCTTCGTTTTACTTGATAGAAAATACCTTTAAAATATGAATACAAACTGGCCACTTCCCTGCTAAAGGAAGTTGAAAATTATAAATACCTAGGCATCACATATTCTAACACACTTTCCTGGAATTTGCATATTAGCAAGATCTGTTCTGCTTTCCACAAACTTCGCTTCTTAAAACACAAACAGGAATTCACCTTCCAGCATTAAATTGTTAAGCTATTTGACCTCATTAGACGTAAACGAGAGCATGCTTGCATCACATGGGATCCCTACACTAAATATAACATTAAAAGTATAGAAAGAATTCAGATAAAAGCTATTCGTTTTATTTATTCCAAGTTTCCGATTCCCCCATACAGATGATGATGGCCAATGACATTCCTCTCCTTGAGGCACTAAGGTAGATGCTTTCCCTGAAGTTCCTACAGCAGCTAATTAATCAAGGATTATCCTTAGACCCCGTGGTATACGTCACCGCTTTGTCAATAAAGGCACACCCGTCATGATCACGCATATCCCCTAACCCCTCATTTTGCCAGGACAAGCGCATTTAAATTTTCCTTCTTCCCCAGAACAACGTCTGAGTGGAACACCCGACCTGATATGAACCTTGTGTTTGATGCATGATCATATGTTTTCAGTTATGTATATTTATCTTATTCGGTGTATCTGTCCACTTATTGGTTCGATGTATTATATATTTATACTTGAGTATTTTGTATTGTTTTCCTGGTATTGTTCCTCTCTTTTACATTTTAAGCTGTAAGTGCCCTTCCTGCAAGAACTGATTTATGGTCCACAATATTTTGTTGAGAAAAAAAGAAAAAAGATGGCACTTATGCATTTCTATTTACCCTGCTTTCTCAGTTTTAACGCTGCTTGGATCATAATGTGAAGGGTGACATTTTATTGGCTTTAGCAAAAGGAAGAAAAAAACTGCTCAAGAAGTGTGACAAAGCTTATTTTTAAAACGAAGTGACTTGAAGATTCTGCCTTTCTCAAAAATATTTTTGCTAGTCATAGTATTCATTGGACAATTTCTCGAAAATCATCTCCTCCTCCTCCCTCTAATCCTCGCAGACAATCTCGCCTCTGCTGCCATTGGGTTCATTTGGAATTGGCACTTCTTGAAAGCATGAACTATCATGTAATCTGGGTTGTCATGCCAAGAGGCAAAGGACAACTGTGGAATCTGCAAAGTTCTTGGCAGCTTGATGCTAAGAGGTCGAGATCTGTTCTTCACCAATGCAATCGTGTGGAGCTGGCACATTCTTTCCTCGAATGCTTTGTTCAAACATGTATCAGCTCGTTGTAGAATAGATGTCATCCCATTAGGAATGGTGGCAGGATGTGTATCTGCAACTTTAATCTTGACCTCAGAATTGAACATTCTGTGAAGAAAAATCACAAGGACTGATGACTGGTAAAAATGAGCTCCTGTTTGTCGACACCATAGCAGATTAATGAAGTCAAGTACGAACAATGCTTCCATCCATCCATCCATTTTTGATCCGCATTTTTGGGAAAGGTTTCTGTCAACAGTTTTCTCACAATGAAAAATTGTGTGGTGGCAACTGGAGGCCATCTGCCAAGCATGGCATCATTACCGTCAACCTGTTCTCTTCATTCTCAGTTGCCCTAATGCGGATTTCTCAAGCATCGATGCCCTTGACGGTCTTGCTCATAGGCGCATTGAGGTACCACGTGGCAGCCTGATTAGTCTTGCCAATATGTCCCACTGGCACATTTGACAAATGGCACAAACTAGGCATGAAATGTTGAAGTTATAACTTTTCTTGAGAGTACTCTAGCAACTTTTGTAGACTGGATGTTGTTTGAAGAGAAAGCCCATTCTTTCACATAAGCCTTGCAATTACCTATGTTATACTTCAAACATTTGTGGTATTTTTATATGCCGTGTGACATCACCCACTTTGCACTGGATTAGCTTAGTACTGAGTGCTGTGAGACAGCTGCACTGTTCACGGATTAAATCTGCAGCACACTGGTCCAATTCAAAAGTGCCATTTCTGGTGGAACCCACAACCTTTCTTCCCATGCCTTTTCTTGAAAACGAGCTCCTACCGAAGCTGTCATCTGTGGATGGTCGACCCATCCACATCAATGCTGTGGGTAGTCGCAAAGTTTCGGACTTCTTTGGTCATCACAACAGCCCTTCTCCTCAACAATGCATCATACTGAGCACAACATGTTACCATCAAAGGCTTTAGAAACCTCGAGGGGAACCGAAGCCACCAAATACCGATACAGAGTAGCAAGGATAAGTGGGCTAGTTGGTAATGGTTCATTGTGGACGAAGTGGGGCACACGTAAACACAAGTACTAGCAGAACAAGTGAGTAGCAAGCCAGGCCATTAACCAGGCTAACATCTCCGGTTCATCAACTCTCTCTCTCATCACCAAGAAGTCAGTTGATAGTCAGCACTACATAATGTCTGTGTTTCTTCTTCATGTTTGGTTTTAACAGTAGAGGTGTTTACCTCAAGTTAAGATACTGACTGGCATCACTTAAAGCTCAGCACAGCTATGCAAACTGAAGGGGGGAGTAGAGGAGATGAAATAAACAAAACAAAGAAATTTTCTTTGCTAGGCAAGATTCAAAACCAGGTACCCACAGTCTGGAAGGCAAGCGTCACAACCACTAGGCTATAGACTTGCATTTGCAGGAAATGCATTTATGGGAACCATATCACTGCATTGTACTATCGATTGCAATGCAACTTGCTGTGAGTGAGAGAAAGAGAAAATGAGACCAATGGAGGGAGAGAGACAGGGAGGTAAAGAAACAACCATCGGACTGCATAAAAAGGAGCTGCGCTTGTCCCCTGCCCAGTACCACAAAGAAATGTCCTGGGCTGAGCAGAAGGGAAAAGCGGACCGCGCTTGCCCTCGAACCGCACCATAAGCTCTGATGCGCATGTGAACTCCTAGATGAGAGAGGCAGTGTAAGTAGCAGCCGCCAGCTCCATTGTTTCATCAGTCTTTGCGACGTTGCTGACAACTTTTTCTGTACTGTTCCCTGGTACAAAGAATTCCATGATGTTATTCCATGCATTCCGCCATCAAAAATATTTTGGCAGTGTGCCCCAGAGCAAGTGTATCAAAAATGAATTATGGATAGAGGGGTCCATTGCCTTGTTAGACCTGACCTAAGAAGCCAACAGATAATGAAAGCACACAAACCATATTGGCATTATTCGAAATTTTTTAGTTGAATGACAAAAAAAAATAAACGAATAAAGGAGGAGAAAAAGAGAAACAACTTGGTGCCACAAAATAGAATTAGATGCCGAAACCGTCTGTGTCCCATAAATAATGTATATGATTCTTCAAGGTTGTATTAATTTACTCTTAACAAATTCAATGGGATATAAGAAAGGCAAGGAAAAAGTGTCAGATACAGTATATTTGCTCCATCGTAACAAAAGTCTTCTACCGAACCTTTTTGCCTGAAGCCGCACCCTTAAATTATAATAGAATACTGAAATTCAAGTTGTCTCAAATGCACCATGATGCATGCAACTGACCTGGCGGCTTAAGTGTTCGTCATTTGCGGTGATTATGATATTTACAGTGATCACATCTAACATAACACGTACATACGGTCACAGCTTACTCACACACTCATATATACATATATACACTATAACTCAGTTTACAGCGTTTCATTGAGGCATGTTGCCCGTAGAAACGCTATCAGCGCCTTGGTGCTACGTAGTGCGCAGGCGCTGTCTTTCTTGGTGATGACAGACATATAAATACATATGATATCTAACAGTGCCTCCCTCATTGTAAGCAAAATACAAACCAAGAAAACAAGAAATAACGACATAGAAGAAGAAAATTAAAAATGGGTGGGTTATTGCGTGATGCTTCATGTGTGTGTTGAAAGTTTTTCTTCTTTACATGTTAGATGAGAGATGTGTAAATTCTTTGTCTGATAATAAAAGAGGCATCACACTTATGCACTTATTCTTTAACAATACAGTATTATGGTCCTCGATAATTTCGTTGCTCTAGCAAATAACATTTTTGAAAATCATGACGACAACCTTGAGCACTAAAATGTCCACTGATGGCACTGGTTTCATTATTGTGGTGCTTGCATAGCTTGTAATTTAATTATTGGCTGGTCATCGTTCCGAAGTACACCTTTTGACATGACAGAGTGATGTGGTACACAACATTCCCTACACATGGCAAATATGGCGACCTCTGTCACTACAGACGAGACCTTTCTTTGAAAGGTTATTGACACAGTTGCACAGTACGGAAAGTTTTTCTCGGCACGCCCAAACCAACCTCGATTCTAGGATGCTGGAGCTACAAACTGTGATAGTTTATGTAAATAGTGATTCCAATGTAGTTACAAAGTTGCATTAATTGCACAGTAAGAAACATGTCTTGTCGTTTCACAACACCCATTCCTAGTTGATGAAAAGAGAAATCGCCAAGCTGTGCCTATCCAACGCGCTGAAAAAAATCATACATGTTTTGCAAGTGGGATCGTTTTCAAGTGCAGGTGACTAGATTTATAGTGGTTTGTTACTCATTTACATGCTGGCTTCAGTCGCACAGGAAATGTTGAACTAAACTTATGTTAGGCCAATCAATGAGGAAGTAACAATAACGACTGGCGAGCACTTTGCACTGGATTAGGTCTACGTCTCATGTTTTGATGCTCCAGTAATCTTGTGTTCGTGAAAATATGGTTTCCGTCATCTGGACATAGCACACAGAATAACACTGCAATGTTTGGCCATTTGGAATGCAAATAATGGTGTAAAAGACACTTATAAGCTTGACCGACGTAAGCGGTCCCGAATTCTTTGCCAGTAACACAAGTGCAAGAAACGACCTTTTATGCACTTACAGTGCGCAACTGCTGTATTCACTAAAGAAACGGGCGAAACACCTTGAAAGGTAATGGTTAGCAAAGCAACAAGAAAAGAATCACTATACACCTTTAGAATTCATTCTAAGTGGGCACACAGGAAATTTCTCATGCAGAAACATTGGTCTGCGACTCATGTTTGGCGCTCTGGTAACCTTGTGTTCGTGAAAAGACTGTTTCCGTCATCTGGACATAGCATGCAGAATAAGCCTCGAATGTTTTGCTATTTGGAACGCAAATAATGGCGAAAGTGAAACTACTAAGCTTTAGCGACGTAAGCGGCCCCGAATTCTTTGCTAGGAACACAAGTGCAAGAAACGACGTTTTATGTACTTACAGTGCGCAACTGCTGTATTCACTCAAGAAACGGGCGAAACACCTGGAAAGGTAATGGTTAGCAAAGCAACAAGGAAAGCACCTATATACACCTTCATATTTCCTTCTAGGAAGTGTGCACACAGCAAATTCCTGATGCACAAACCTTGCTCTGTCTCATTTTTTGATGCTCAGTTAACCTTTCCGTCATTTCGGCATGGCTCGCCAATGGCACTGCAATGTCTGGCTATTTGTAATGCAAATAATGGTGAAAATGACACTGCCAAGCTTTAGCGACGTAAGCGCCCCGAATTCTTTGCTAGCAACACATGTCCAAGAAACGACGTTTTATGCACTTACACTTCGCAACTGCTGCATTCACTAAAGAAACGGGGGAAACACCTTGAAAGGTAATGGTTAGCAAAGCAACAACGAAAACACCTATATACACCTGTAGATTTCATTCTAAGTGTGCATACAAGAAATTTCTCATGCTGAAACATTGGTCTGCGTCTCATGTTTGGTGCTCTGGTAACCTTGTGATCGTGAAGACTCCGTCATTTCGGCATGGCTCGCAGAATAGCACTGGAATGTTTGGCTTTTTGGAATGCAAATATTGGTGTAAATGACACTCCTAAGCTTGAGCGACGTAAGCGATCCGAATTCTTCGCTAGTAACACAAGTGCAAGAAACGACACTTTATGCACTTACAGTGCGCAACTGCTGTATTCACTAAAGAAACGGGAGAAACACCTTCAAAGGTAATGGTTAGCAAAGCAACAAGGAAAGCACCTATATACACCTTCATATTTCCTTCTAAGAAGTGTGCACACAGGAAATTTCTCATGCAGAAACATTGGTCTTCGTCTCATGTTTTGATGCTCTGGTAAACTTCTGCTCGTGAAAAGACCGTCATCTGGGCTTAGCATGCAGAACAACACTGGAAAGTTTTGCTTTTTGGAATGCAAACCATGGTGAAAATGACACGGCTAAGCTTTAGCGAAGTAAGCGGTCATGAATTCTTTGCTAGGAAGACAAGTGCAGGAATGATGTTTTATGCACTTATAATGTGCAACTGCTGTATTCACTAAAGAAACGGGTGAAACACCTTGAAAGGTAATGGTTCCCAAAGCAACAACGAAAGCACCTATATACACCTTTAGATTTCATTCTAAATGTGCACACAGAAATTTCTCATGCAGAAACATTGGTCTGGCGTCTCATGTTTGGCTCTGGTAACCTTGTGTTCGTGAAGACTGTTCATGTCTCTGGGCATAGCTCCAGAATAACACTGTTTTGCTTTGGAATGCAAATAATGGTGAAAATGACAATGCTAAGCTTTATGGACGTAAGCGGACCCGAATTCTTTGCTGGGAACACAAGTGCAAGAAGCGACGTTTTATGCACTTACAGTGCGCAACTGCTGTATTCACTAAAGAAACGGACAAACACCTTGAAAGGTAATGGTACCAAAGCAACAAGGAAAGCACCGATATACACCTTTAGATGTCCTTAGAAGTACCACACAGCAGATTTCTCACGCTGAACCATTGGTCTGCGTCTCATGTTTGGTGCTCTGGTAACCTTGTGTTCGTGAAAAGACTCCGTCATCTGGGCATAGCATCCAGATTAACACTCGTATGTTAGGCTATTGAGAATGCAAATACTGGTGTAAATGACACTCCTAAGCTTGAGCGATGTAAGGAATCCGAATTCTTCGTTAGTAAAACAAGTGCAAGAAGACGTTTTTTGCACTTACAGTGCGCAACTGCTGAATACTAAAGGAAACGGGAGAAACACCTTGAAATGTAATGGTTAGCAAAGCAACAAGGAAAGAATCTATTCACCTTTACATTTCTTTCTAAGTGTCCACAGGAAATTTCTGTTGGAGAAACATTCTTCTGCATCTCATTTTTTGATGCCCTGGTAACCTTGTGATCCTCGACTGGAATGCAAATAATAGTGAAAATGACACTGCTAAGCTTTAGCGACGTAAGCGGACCCGAATTCTTTGCTGGTAACACAAGTGCAAGACACGACGTTTTATGCACTTACAGTGCGCAACTGCTGTATTCACTAAAGAAACGGGCGAAACACCTTGAAAGGTGATGGTTCCCAAAGCAACAAGGAAAACACCTATATACACCTTTAGATTTCCTTCTAAGTGTGCACACAAGAAATTTCTCATGCTGAAACATTGGTCGGCGTCTCATTTGGTGCTCTGGTAACCTTGTGTTCGTGAAAAGACTGTTTCCGTCATCTGGGCATAGCATCCAGATTAACAATGCCAAGTTTGGCAATTTGGAATGCAAATAATGGTGTAAATGACACTCCTAAGCTTGAGCGACGTAAGCGGTCCCAAAGTCTTTCCTAGTAATACAAGTGCAAGAACCGACATTTTATGTATTTACAGTGCGCATGTGCTGTATTCACTAAAGAAACGGGTTAAACACCTTGAAAGGTAATGGTTAGCAAGCAACAAGGAAAGAATCTATTCACCTTTACATTTCTTTCTAAGTGTGCACACAAGAAATTTCTCATGCTGAAACATTGGTCGGCGTCTCATTTGGTGCTCTGGTAACCATTACCTTTCAAGGTGTTTCGCCCGTTTCTTTAGTGAATACAGCTGTTGCGCACAGTAAGTGCATAAAACGTCGTTTCTTGCACTTGTGTTCCCAGCAAAGAATTCGGGTCCGCTTACGTCGCTAAAGCTTAGCAGTGTCATTTTCACCATTATTTGCATTCCAAATAGCGAATCATGGCAGTGCTATTCAGCGAGCCATGCCGAAATGACGGAGTCTTCACGATCACAAGGTTACCAGAGCACCAAACATGACACAGACCAATGTTTCTGCTTGAGAAATTTCCTGTGTGCACACTTCTTAGAATGAAATCTAAAGGTGTATATAGGTGCTTTCCTTGTTGCTTTGGTAACCATTACCTTTCAAGGTGTTTCGCCCGTTCTTTAGTGATACAGCACTTGCGCACTGTAAATGCACTAAAACGTCGTTTCTTGCACTTGTGTTCCAGGCAAAGAATTCGGGTCCGCATTCGTCGCTAAGCTTAGCAGTGTCATTTTCACCATATTGCATTCCCAAATAGCCAAACATGCAGTGCTATTCTGCGAGCCATGCCGAAATGACTGGAGTCTTCACGATCACAAGGTTACCAGAGCACCAAACATGACACAGACCAATGTTCTGCATAAGAAATTCCTGTGTGCACACTTAGAATGAAATCTAAGTGTATATAGGTGCTTCCTTGTTGCTTTGGTAACCATTACCTTTCAAGCTGTTTCGGCACGTTTCTTTAGTGACTACAGCCGTTGCGCACTCGTAAGTGCATAAAACGTCGTTTCTGCACTTGTGTTACCTAAGCAAGAATTCGGATCCGCTTACGTCGCTAAGCTTAGCAGTGTCATTTTCACCATTATTTGCATTCCAAATAGCCAAACATGGCAGTGCTATTCAGCGAGCCATGCCGAAATGACGGAGTCTTCACGATCACAAGGTTACCAGAGCACCAAACATGACACAGACCAATGTTTCTGCATGAGAAATTTCCTGTGTGCACACTTCTTAGAATGAAATCTAAAGGTGTATATAGGTGCTTTCCTTGTTGCTTTGGTAACCATTACCTTTCAAGGTGTTTCGCCCGTTTCTTTAGTGAATACAGCAGTTGCGCACTGTAAGTGCATAAAACGTCGTTTCTTGCACTTGTGTTCCCAGCAAAGAATTCGGGTCCGCTTACGTCGCTAAAGCTTAGCAGTGTCATTTTCACCATTATTTGCATTCCAAATTGCCAAACATGGCAGTGTTAATCTGTGTACGGCTGTATTCACTAAAGTAACGGTGAAACACCTGGAAAGGTAAGGGTTAGCAAAGCAACAAGGAAAGAATCTAACACAAGATTACCAGAGCATCAAAACATGACACAGACCAATGTTTCTGCATGAGAAATTTCCTGTGTGCACACTTCTTAGAATGAAATCTAAAGGTGTATATAGGTGCTTTCCTTGTTGCTTTGGTAACCATTACCTTTCAAGGTGTTTCGCCCGTTTCTTTAGTGGAGACCCAGACCAATGTTTCAGCATGAGAAATTTCCTGTGTGCACACTTCTTAGTATGAAATCTAAATGTGTATATAGGTGCTTTCCTTGTTGCTTTGGTAACCATTACCTTTCAAGGTGTTTCGTCCGTTTCTTTAGTGAATACAGCAGTTGCGCACTGTAAGTGCATAAAACGTCGCTTCTTGCACTTGTGTTCCCAGCAAAGAATTCGGGTCCGCTTACGTCCCTAAAGCTTAGCATTGTCATTTTCACCATTATTTGCATTCCAAATTGCCAAACATGGCAGTGTTAATCTGGATGCTATGCCCAGATGACGGATTCTTTTCACGAACACAAGGTTACGAGAGCACCAAACATGAGACGCAGACCAAGTGTTTCAGCATGAGAATTCATGTGTGCACAATTCTTAGTATGAAATCTAAAGGTGTATATAGGTGCTTTCTTGTTGCTTTGCAACCCATTGCCTTGCAAGGTGTTTCACCCGTTCTTTAGTGAATACAGCACTTGCGCACGGTAAAGCATAAAACGTCGTTTCTTCCATTTGTGTTACTACGAAAGACTGGGGACCGCTTACATCGCTAAACTCTTAGGATGTGCGATTTACACCATTATTTGCATTCCAATAGCGAAAATTGCAGTGTTATGTGCGAGCAATGCCGAAAATGAGGAGTCTTCACGATCAAGAGGTTACCAGAGCATCAAAAAATGAGACGCAGAGCAATGTTTATGCATCAGACACTTACTGTGTGCACACTTAGAAGGAAATATGAAGGTGTATATAGGTGCTTTCCTTGTTGCTTTGCTAACCATTAACTTTCAAGGTGTTTCGCCCGTTTCTTTAGTGAATACAGCTGTTGCGCACAGTAAGTGCATAAAACGTCGTTTCTTGCACTTGTGTTTCCAGCAAAGAATTCGGGTCCGCATTCGTCGCTAAAGCTTAGCAGTGTCATTTTCACCATTACATGCATTCCAAATAGCCAAACAATGCAGTGCTATTCTGCGAGTCATGCCGAAATGACGGAGTCTTCACGATCACAAGGTTACCAGAGCACCAAACATGACACAGACCAATGTTTCTGCATAAGAAATTTCCTGTGTGCACACTTAGAATGAAATCTAAAGGTGTAGATAGGTGCTTTCCTTGTTGCTTTGGTAACCATTACCTTGCAAGGTGTTTCACCCGTTTCTTTAGTGAATACAGCACTTGCGCACGGTAAATGCATAAAACGTCGTTTCTTCCACTTGTCTTACCAACGAAGAATTCGGATCCGTTACATCGCTCAAGCTTAGGAGTGTCATTTACACCAGTATTTGCATTCCAAATAGCCTAACATACCAGTGTTAATCTGGATGCTATGCCCAGATGACGGATTCTTTTCAGGAACACAAGGTTACCAGAGCACCAAACATGAGACGCAGACCAATGGTTCAGCGTGAGAAATCTGCTGTGTGGTACTTCTAAGGACATCTAAAGGTGTATATAGGTGCTTTCCTTGTTGCTTTGGTAACCATTACCTTTCAAGGTGTTTCGCCCGTTTCTTTAGTGAATACAGCAGTTGCGCACTGTAAGTGCATAAAACGTCGCTTCTTGCACTTGTGTTCCCAGCAAAGAATTCGGGTCCGCTTACGTCCCTAAAGCTTAGCAGTGTCATTTTCACCATTATTTGCATTCCAAATTGCCAAACATGGCAGTGTTAATCTGGATGCTATGCCCAGATGACGGATTCTTTTCACGAACACAAGGTTACGAGAGCACCAAACATGACACAGACCAATGTTTCTGCATGAGAAATTTCCTGTGTGCACACTTCTTAGAATGAAATCTAAAGGTGTATATAGGTGCTTTCCTTGTTGCTTTGGTAACCATTACCTTTCAAGGTGTTTCGCCCGTTTCTTTAGTGAATAGAGCAGTTGCGCACTGTAAGTGCATAAAACCTCGTTTCTTGCACTTGTGTTACTAACGAAGAGTTCGGATCCCTTACATCGCTCAAGCTTAGGAGTGTCATTTACACCATTATTTGCATTCCAAATAGCCTAACATACCAGTGTTAATCTGGATGCTATGCCCAGATGATGGAGTCTTTTCAGGAACACGAGGTTACCAGAGCATCAAAAATCAGACGCAGAGCAATGTTTCTGCATCAGACACCTACTGTGTGCACACTTAGGAGGAAATATGAAGGTGTATATAGGTGCTTTCCTTGTTGATTTGCTAACAATTAACTGTCAAGGTGTTTCGCCCGTTTCTTTAGTGAATACAGCTGTTGCGCACAGTAAGTGCATAAAGCGTCGTTTCTTGCACGTGTGTTCCCATCAAAGAATTCGTGTCCGCTTACGTTGCTAAAGCTTAGCATGTCATTTTCACTTCATTTTCACTTCATTTTCACTATTTCAAATGCAAATAATGATTTGCATTTGAAATAGCCAAATATGGCAGTGCTATTCAGCGAGTCATGCCGAAATGACGGAGTCTTCACGATCACAAGGTTACCAGAGCACCAAACATGACACAGACCAATGTTTCTGCATGAGAAATTTCCTGTGTGTGTGAAGGTGTATAGAGACGCTTTCCTTGTTGCTTTGGTAACCATTACCTTCCAAGGTGTTTCGCCCGTTTCTTTAGTGAAATGCATGAAACGTCGTTTCTTCCATTTGTGTTACTACGAAAGGCTTTCGGACCGCTTACATCGCTAAACTCTTAGGAGGATTTACAGCATTATTTGGATTCAAAGAATTCGGGACCGCTTACGTCGCTGAAGCTTAGCAGCGTCATTTTTACCATTATTTGTATTCCAAATAGCCAAACATTCCAGTGTTATTCTGTGTACGGCTGTATTCACTAAAGTAACGGTGAAACACCTGGAAAGGTAAGGGTTAGCAAAGCAACTAGGAAAGAATCTAACGCAAGATTATCAGAGCATCAAAACATGACACACACCAATGTTTCTGCATGAGAAATTTCCTGTGTGCACACTTAGAATGAAATCTAAAGGTGTATATAGGTGCTTTCCTTGTTGCTTTGGTAACCATTGCCTTTCAAGTTGTTTCGCCCGTTTGTTTAGTGAATACAGCAGTTGCGCACTGTAAGTGCATAAAACGTCGTTTCTTGCACTTGTGTTCCCAGCAAAGAATTCGGGTCCGCTTACGTCGCTAAAGCTTAGCAGTGTCATTTTCACCATTATTTGCATTCCAAATAGCCCAACATACCAGTGTTAATCTGGATGCTATGCCCAGATGACGGATTCTTTTCACGAACACAAGGTTACCAGAGCACACACATGAGACGAAGACCAATGTTTCAGCATGAGAAATTTCTGTTGCACACTTCTAGAAGGAAATCTGAAGGTGTATATAGGTGCTTTCCTTGTTGCTTTGCTAACCATTACCTTGCAAGGTGTTTCGCCCGTTTCTTTAGTGAATACACCACTTGCGCACTGTAAATGCATGAAACGTCGTTTCTTGCGCTTGTGTTACTACGAAAGAATTTGGGACCGCTTACATCGCTAAACTCTTAGGAGTGATGATTTACACCATTATTGCATTCCAATAGCCGAAAAATGCAGTGTTATTGTTGCGAGCAATGCCGAAATGAGGAGTCCTTCCGATCACAAGGTTACCAGAGCATCAAAAATGAGACGCAGAGCAATGTTTATGCATCAGACACTGTGTGCACACTTAGAAGGAAATATGAAGGTGTATATAGGTGCTTTCCTTGTTGCTTTGCTAACCATTAACTTTCAAGGTGTTTCGCCCGTTTCTTTAGTGAATACAGCTGTTGCGCACAGTAAGTGCATAAAACGTCGTTTCTTGCACTTGTGTTACACAGCAAGAATTCGGTCGCTTACGTCGCTCAAGCTTAGCTAGTGTCATTTTCACCAATATTTGCATTCCAAATAGCCAAACAATGCAGTGCTATTCTGCGAGTCATGCCGAAATGACGGAGTCTTCACGATCACAAGGTTACCAGAGCACCAAACATGACACAGACAATGTTTCTGCATGAGAAATTTCCTGTGTGCACACTCTCGAATGAAATCTAAAGGTGTATAGGGTGCTTTCTTTTGACTTTGCTAAACCATTACCTTGCAAGGTGTTTCGCCCGTTTCTTTAGTGACTACAAGCACTTGCGCACTGTAAATGCATAAAACGTCGTTTCTTGGCGCTTGTGTTACTACGAAAGACTTTGGAGACCGCTTACATCGCTAAACTCTTAGGAGTGTGATTTACACCTATATTGCATCCAAATAGCCAAACATGGCAGTGCTATTCAGGAGCCATGCCGAAATGATGGAGTCTTCGCGATCACAAGGTTACCAGAGCACCAAACATGACACAGACCAATGTTTCTGCATGAGAAATTTCCTGTGTGCACACTTAGAATGAAATCTAAAGGTGTATATAGGTGCTTTCCTTGTTGCTTTGGTAACCATTACCTTTCAAGGTGTTTCGCCCGTTTCTTTAGTGAATACAGCAGTTGCGCACTGTAAGTGCATAAAACGTCGTTTCTTGCACTTGTGTTACTCACGAAGAATTCGGGTCCGCATTCGTCGCTAAAGCTTAGCAGTGTCATTTTCACCATTATTTGCATTCGAAATAGCCAAACATGGCAGTGCTATTGAGCGAGCCATGCCGAAATGACGGAGTCTGCACGATCACAAGGTTGCGAGAGCGCCAAACATGACGCAGACCAATGTTTCTGCATGAGAAATTTCCGGTGTGCACACTTCTTAGTATGAAATCTAAAGGTGTATATAGGTGCTTTCCTTGTTGCTTTGCTAACCATTACCTTGCAAGGTGTTTCACCCGTTTCTTTAGTGAATACAGCACTTGCGCACGGTAAATGCATAAAACGTCGTTTCTTCCATTTGTGTTACTACGAAAGACTGGGACCGCTTACATCGCTAAACTCTTAGGAGTGAGATTTACACCATTATTTGCATTCCAAATAGCCGAAAATTGCAGTGTTATTGTGCGAGCAATGCCGAAATGAGGAGTCTTCACGATCACAAGGTTACCAGAGCATCAAAAAATGAGACGCAGAGCAATGTTTCTGCATCAGACACTTACTGTGTGCACACTTAGAAGGAAATATGAAGGTGTATATAGGTGCTTTCCTTGTTGCTTTGCTAACCATTAACTTTCAAGGTGTTTCGCCCGTTTCTTTAGTGAATACAGCTGTTGCGCACAGTAAGTGCATAAAACGTCGTTTCTTGCACTTGTGTTCCCAGCAAAGAATTCGGGTCCGCTTACGTCGCTAAACTCTTAGGAGTGAGATTTACACCATTATTTGCATTCCAAATAGCCGAAAATTGCAGTGTTATTGTGCGAGCAATGCCGAAATGAGGAGTCTTCACAATCACAAGGTTACCAGAGCATCAAAAAATGAGACGCAGAGCAATGTTTCTGCATCAGACACTTACTGTGTGCACACTTAGGAGGAAATATGAAGGTGTATATAGGTGCTTTCCTTGTTGCTTTCCTAACCATTACCTTTCAAGGTGTTTCGCCCGTTTCTTTAGTGAATACAGCAGTTGCGCACTGTAAGTGCATAAAACGTCGTTTCTTGCACTTGTGTACTCCAGCAAGAATTCGGGTCCGCATTAGTCGCTCAAGCTTAGGAGTGTCATTTACACCATTATTTCCATTCCAAATAGCCAAACAATGCAGTGCTATTCTGCGAGTCATGCCGAAATGATGGAGTCTTCACGATCCACGAAGGTTACCAGAGCATCAAAAAATGAGACGCAGAGCAATGTTTATGCATCAGACACTTACTGTGTGCACACTTAGAAGGAAATATGAAGGTGTATATGGTGCTTTCCTTGTTGCTTTGCTAAACCATTACCTTTCAAGGTGTTTCGCCCGTTTCTTTAGTGAATACCGCACTGTGCGCACATGTAAGTGCATAAAACGTCGTTTCTTGCACTTGTGTTCCAGAAAGAATTCGGGTCCGCCTTACGTCGCTAAAGCTTAGCAGTGTCATTTTCACCATTACTTTGCATTCCAAATAGCCAAACAATGCAGTGCTATTCTGCGAGCCATGCCGAAATGACGGAGTCTTCACGATCACAAGGTTACCAGAGCACCAAACATGACACAGACCAATGTTTCTGCATAAGACAATTTCCTGTGTGCACACTTAGAATGAAATCTAAAGTGTAGATAGGTGCTTTCCTTGTTGCTTTGGTAAACATTACCTTTCAAGGTGTTTCGCCTGTTTCTTTAGTGAATACAGCAGTTGCGCACTGTAAATGCATAAAACGTCTTGCACTTGTGTTCCCAGCAAAAAATTCGGGTCCGCTTCGCTAAAGCTTAGCAGTGTCATTTTCACCGTTATTTGCATTCCAAATAGCCAAACATGGCTGTGCTATTCAGGAGCCATGCAGAAATGATGGAGTCTTCACGATCACAAGGTTACCAGAGCACCAAACATGACACAGCCCAATGTTTCTGCATGAGAAATTTCCGGTGTGCACACCTTTTAGTATGAAATCTAAAGGTGTATAAAGGTGCTTTCCTTGTTGCTTTGGTAACCATTACCTTTCAAGGTGTTTCTCCAGTTTTAGTGAATACAGCAGTTGCGCACAGTAAATGCATAAAACGTCGTTTCTTGCACTTGTGTTCCCAGCAAAGAATTCGGGTCCGCTTACGTCGCTAAAGCTTAGCATGTCATTTTCAGCATTATTTGCATTTGAAATAGCCAAATATGGCAGTGCTATTCAGCGAGTCATGCCGAAATGAGGAGTCTTCACGAATCACAAGGTTACCAGAGCATCAAAAAATGAGACGCAGAGCAATGTTTCTGCATCAGACACTTACTTTGTGCACACTTAGAGGAAATATGAGTGTATTATAGGGCTTTCCTTGTTGCTTTGCCTACCATTAACTTTCAAGGTGTTTCGCCCGTTTCTTTAGTGAATACAGCTGTTGCGCACAGTAAGTGCATAAAACGTCGTTTCTTGCACTTGTGTTCCCAGCAAAGAATTCGGGTCCGCATTAGTCGCTCAAGCTTAGGAGTGTCATTTACACCATTATTTGCATTCCAAATAGCCAAACAATGCAGTGCTATTCAGGAGCCATGCCGAAATGATGGAGTCTTCACGATCACAAGGTTACCAGAGCACCAAACATGACACAGACCAATGTTTCTGCATGAGTAATTTCCTGTGTGCGCACTTCCTAGAATGAAATCTGAAGGTGTATATAGGTGCTTTCCTGTTGCTTTGCTAACCATTAACTTTCAAGGTGTTCGCCCGTTTCCTTTAGTGAATACAGCTGTTGCGCACAGTAAGTGCATAAAACGCGTTTCTGCACTTGTGTTCCAGCAAAGAATTCGGGTCCGCATTCGTCGCTAAAGCTTAGCAGTGTCCTTTCACCATTACTGCATTCCAAATAGCCAAACAATGGCAGTGCTATTCAGCGAGTCATGCCGAAATGACGGAGTCTTCACGATCACAAGGTTACCAGAGCACCAAACATGACACAGACCAATGTTTTCTGCATAAGAAATTTCCTGTGTGCACACTTAGAATGAAATCTAAAAGTGTAGATAGGTGCTTTCCTTGTTCTTGGCTAACCATTACATTGCAAGGTGTTTCATCCGTTTCTTTAGTGCAATACAGCACTTGCGCACGGTAAATGCATAAAACGTCGTTTCTTCCATTTGTGTACTACGAAAGACTGGGACGCTTACATCGCTAAACTCTTAGGAGTGTCATTTACACCATTATTTGCATTCCAAATAGCCTAACATACCAGTGTTAATCTGGATGCTATGCCCAGATGACGGAGTCTTTTCAGGAACACGAGGTTACCAGAGCATCAAAAAATGAGACGCAGAGCAATGTTTCTGCATCAGACACTTGCTGTGTGCACACTTCTTAGTATGAAATCTAAATGTGTATATAGGTGCTTTCCTTTCTGCTTTGGTAACCATTACCTTTCAAGGTGTTTCGCCCGTTTCTTTAGTGAATACAGCTGTTGCGCACTGTAAATGCATAAAAAGTCGTTTCCTTCACTTGTGTTACTAACGAAGAATGCGGATCGCTTACATCGCTCAAGCTTAGGAGTGTCATTTGCACTATTATTTGCATTCCAAATAGCCTAACATACCAGTGTTAATCTGGATGCTATGCCCAGATGACGGAGTCTTTTCACGAACACAGGGTTAGCAGAGCACCACACATGAGACGAAGAACAATGTTTCAGCATGAGAAATCTGGTGTGTGGTACTTCTAAGGACATCTAAAGGTGTATATAGGTGCTTTCCTTTTTGCTCTGCTAACCATTACCTTGCAAGGTGTTTCGCCCGTTTCTTTAGTGAAATGCATAAAACGTCGTTTCTTGCATTTGTGTTACTACGAAAGGCTTTCGGACCGCTTACATCGCTAAACTCTTAGGAGGATTTACACCATTATTTGCATTCAAAGAATTCGGGACCGCTTACGTCGCTGAAGCTTAGCAGCGTCATTTTCACCATTATTTGCATTCCAAAGAGCCAAACATTCCAGTGTTATTCTGTGTACGGCTGTATTCACTAAAGTAACGGTGAAACACCTGGAAAGGTAAGGGTTAGCAAAAGACCAAGGAAAGAATCTAATACAAGATTACCAGAGCATCAAAACATGACACAGACCAATGTTTCTGCATGAGAAATCTGTGTGCACACTTCTTAGAATGAAATCTAAAGGTGTATGAAGGTGCTTTCCTTGTTGCTTTGGTAACCATTACCTTTCAAGGTGTTTCGCCCGTTTCTTTAGTGAATACAGCAGTTGCGCACTGTAAGTGCCTAAAACGTCGTTTTTTGCACTTGTGTTAATAATGAAGAATTCGCATCGCTTACATCGCTCAAGCTTAGGATGTCATTTACACCATTATTTGCATTCCAAGTAGCCAAACATTGCAGTGGCATTCAACGAGCCACGCCGAAATGAGTCTTTTCACGATCAAGGGTTACCAGAGCACCAGACATGACACAGACGAATGTTTCTGCATGAGAAATTTCCTGTGTGCACACTTAGAATAAAATCTGAAGGTGTATATAGGTGCTTTGCTTGTTGCTTTGGTAAGCATTACCTTTCAAGGTGTTTCGCCCGTTTCTTTAGTGAATACAGCAGTTGCGCACTGTAAGTGCATAAAACGTCGTTTCTTGCACTTGTGTTACTAACGAAGAATTCGGATCGCTTACGTCGCTCAAGCTTAGGAGGGTCATTTACACCATTATTTGCATTCCAAATAGCCGAAAATTGCAGTGTTATTTTGCGAGCAATGCCGAAATGAGGAGTCTTCACGATCACAAGGTTACCAGAGCATCAAAAAATGAGACGCAGAGCAATGTTTCTGCATCAGACACTTACTGTGTGCACACTTAGAGGAAATATGAAGGTGTATATAGGTGCTTTCCTTGTTGCTTTGCTAACCATTAACTTTCAAGGTGTTTCGCCCGTTTCTTTAGTGAATACAGCTGTTGCGCACAGTAAGTGCATAAAACGTCGTTTCTTGCACTTGTGTTCCAGCAAAGAATTCGGGTCCGCATTCGTCGCTAAAGCTTAGCAGTGTCATTTTCACCATTACTTGCATTCCAATAGCCAACAATGCAGTGCTATTCATGCGAGTCCATGCAGAAATGACGGAGTCTTCACGATCACAAGGTTACCAGAGCACCAAACATGACACAGACCAATGTTTCTGCATGAGAAATTTCCTGTGTGCACACTTCCTAGAATGAAATCTGAAGGTGTATATAGGTGCTTTCCTTTTTGCTTTGCTAACCATTACCTTGCAAGGTGTTTCACCCGTTTCTTTAGTGAATACAGCACTTGCGCACGGTAAATGCATAAAACGTCGTTTCTTCCATTTGTGTTACTACGAAAGACTGGGACCGCTTACATCGCTAAACTCTTAGGAGTGAGATTTACACCATTATTTGCATTCCAAATAGCCGAAAATGCAGTGTTATTGTGCGAGCAATGCCGAAATGAGGAGTCTTCACGATCACAAGGTTACCAGAGCATCAAAAAATGAGACGCAGAGCAATGTTTCTGCATCAGACACTTACTGTGTGCACACTCAGAAGGGAATATGAAGGTGTATATAGGTGCTTTCCTTGTTGCTTTGCTAACCATTAACTTTCAAGGTGTTTCGCCCGTTTCTTTAGTGAATACAGCTGTTGCGCACAGTAAGTGCATAAAACGTCGTTTCTTTCACGTGTGTTCCCATCAGAGAATTCGGGTCCGCTTACGTCGCTAAAGCTTAGCATGTCATTTTCACCTTTATTTGCATTTGAAATAGCCAAATATGGCAGTGCTATTCAGCGAGTCATGCCGAAATGACGGAGTCTTCACGATCACAAGGTTACCAGAGCACCAAACATGACACAGACCAATGTTTCTGCATGAGACATTTCCTCTGTGTGTGAAGGTGTATAGAGATGCTTTCCTTGTTGCTTTGGTAACCATTACCTTGCAAGGTGTTTCGCCCGTTTCTTTAGTGAAATGCATGAAACGTCGTTTCTTCCATTTGTGTTACTACGAAAGGCTTTCGGACCGCTTACATCGCTAAACTCTTAGGAGGATTTACACCATTATTTGCATTCAAAGAATTCGGGACCGCTTACGTCGCTGAAGCTTAGGAGCGTCATTTTTACCATTATTTGTATTCCAAATAGCCAAACATTCCAGTGTTATTCTGTGTACGGCTGTATTCACTAAAGTAACGGTGAAACACCTGGAAAGGTAAGGGTTAGCAAAGCAACTAGGAAAGAATCTAACACAAGATTACCAGAGCATCAAAACATGACACACACCAATGTTTCTGCATGAGCAATTTCCTGTGTGCACACTTCTTAGAATGAAATCTAAAGGCGTATATAGTGCTTTCCTTGCTGCTTTGGTAACCATTACCTTTCAAGGTGTTTCGCGCGTTTCCTTAGTGAATACAGCAGTTGCGC